>JAWPHD010009818.1:0-100026 GCA_037043455.1 Cyrtodaria siliqua | reverse complement strand
TTTACAAGTATGAACCATATTGCATAAAAGTTGTATTCTGTATTGGGAACATGTCACTCTTATTTACAAAGTATGAACCATATTCAATGAAAGTTGCACACTGTATTCTCTCTAGCTTATTTCATTTTGTAACAACAACTTGTATATGAACTTAACAGTCATTGTATGACACTGTATGCACTGTAAGCACACTAATTTTTAATCTCAATACACACTATTATTATCTGAGTAAAAACCAGTTTTGAAATTGTTTTTCTGAACAAAAGTATTTAGTAAGTGTACAATCATGATGTCAAAGAAGGTAGCAGAGGATACATTGCCCATATGTATATCAATATATTGTATACATGTATTTGTTCTTATAAACAGAAAATCATCCTCTATTTACATCAAAATATGTATCTTTGAATGGATCTAGAACATTCTCATCCCCAGAACTGCAGAGTTACTGCACATTTTGACTGGAGGCCTCTGATGACACACAGGAGAAACAATGATCTTATTCATGTACGACAAACATAAACTGCAGTAACTACATGGTAGAATATGAAAGATAAAAACAAACTCTTTTTTTTTTAAACAATGATAGAATCAGTGGTTTCGGAGGAGATGTCGTTTGCAATTTACTTAAATTTGACCTAGTTTTAGCCATGGCGGCCATCTTGGATGACTGGCGGCCGCGAAAAACAAAAATCTGAGAGGGACTATCCCAAATATCATTGTCCTTAAGTTTCATCAAAATCTTTCAGGCGGTTTCAGAGAAGATGTCATTTTTAACCTTTTCCTATATAACTCTTATAAATATGTAAACTTTGAGTTGCCGTGGCGGCCATTTTGATTATTTGACGATAACGAAAAACACAAATTGATAGAGGCTAACCCAAGGTACATGTATATGATATTTCACAAGAATGGAATAAGTGGTTTCGGAGGAGATGTCGTTTGAAATGGGTGGGGGGGGGGGGGGGGGGGGGGGGGGTGCTGTGGGGGAGGAGGGAGCCCATGCCCCAATATGAGTGAAGTATGAATAAGATGCATAATGCTATAAGAAATCCCAAACCAAATTTATAGATATATACATGCTTACATGCAAACCTAGATCTGCCTTTATTACACATTTTATGGGCCATCACTATTTGGGTTCCATGGGAGCCCAGAATTTGCAGAAGACAAAATTAATTACCCAACCCTTTACAACATACTATAAGGAAACCAATTCCAAAATTTAGTTCATCTAGGACAAGAAATGCAAGAGATATAGACCTGTAAACACAGCTTACACGCAAAATTTTATGTGAAACAGACACATTTTAAGGGCTATCAGAATTTGGGTTCCATGGGAGCCCAGGGGTTACAGGAACCAAAATTACTTAAGCAGCCCTTACGATAATGCTATAAGGAAGCTAATGACCAAATATGATTGTGCTAGGGTAAGAATTGTAAGAGATATAGACTTACAGCTTACACGCAAAATTTGATGTGAAATGGACACATTTTATGGGCTATCATAATTTGGGTATGCAGCCCTTAAGATAATGCTATAAGGAAGCCCATGGCCAAATGTGGTTGTGCTAGGATAAGAAATGTAAAAGATATAGACTTGTAAACACAGCTTACACGCAAACCTTGATGCGGGACGCCAACCCCGGAGTGTTTACATAAGCTCTCTTATTCTTCGATTAGTCGAGCTAAAAATGAAGGTCCTTGGCCAGTAGAGCTAAAAATCATCAGATCCAAAAAAAGTAGGTCAAGGTCATAGATGAAATCCATGCGTCCAAAAAGATGCACTACCATGATGGCTCCTATGTCAAAATAGAATATTTTTTCTTCCGAAGATTAAGCTATAAATTAGGTTTAAAACATCTAGTGCAAAATTATAGTTCATGAGACAGTGATGTAAATGTAACAAAGTTGTTTAAAACATCTATTGCATAATTATAGTTCATGAGAAAGTGATGTAAATGTAACAATTAAAGTTATCTGCCCTTTGCTTGGATGGTGAAGGTCACATCCACATTTGCAATCTACCACTCAACTATAAGCAACGTTTGAAAGGTCTGGGTGCATACAGTTTGTGAAAAATTGACATTACCTCCAAAGTTGAAGGTAAAAATTATTAAGTTATCTGCCCTTTGCTTGGTGGGTCAAGGTCACTTCCACATTTGCTTTGTCACATTGCGATGTACCACCCTAGATACAACTATAAGCAAAGTTTTACATGTCTAGTGCATACAGTTTGTGAAGAAAGTGACCTAAACGCAAAAGTTGAACCTAAAAATTATTAAGTTATCTGCCCTTTGCTTGGAGGGTCAAGGTCACTTACACATTTGCTTTGTCACGTTGCGATGTACCTCACAAGATACAACTTTAAGCAACGTTTGAAAGGTCTAGTGCATACAGTTTGTGAGAAAATGACCTAAACGCAAAATTTGATGTTGACGCCGCCGCCGGAAGAGCAACACAGATGTCTCTTTTTTTCTTCGAAAAGGCGAGACAAAAACCTTAACCAATCTTGCCTTCATGGTTTAAAATGAATCTTTCTTGGAATATTATAAAATTGATTTGTATCATCAAAAAAAGACAATCTTTTTTTATATCAAAACCAAACTTCTTAAAGCAGCTTTAACTGCTGGGTTCCATTATATAAGCAAATCCTTCACAAAATGGGGTGCATAGAATTACCGGAATACACCTATTTACCGGAATATACCGAAATACACCATAGAATTACCGGAATCGACTTTTTAATTACCGGAATACACTATTTATGATATAAATTGGCGTAAATGTAGAGTTATTTAATTAATATATTAATGAATATGTGTTTTTGTGACATTAATCATCGAAAGATACCGGAATATGACCGAAATTGACTTTTGTACCGGTTAGTACCATCGAGGAGGTGCAACTGGGACCTGGTGGTATAAATTGAAATTATTTATTTACATCTATACCACCCATTTACTAACCAATTTAGCACATCTTTTTAATGGTGTCATTTATTCATCGTTTATGGTGCTTTGGTGCACTTCTTTTATGTGGAATATTGACATATCTTTTATGGTGCTTTTTATGATTGTTTTACAAAAATAAAATATATATTATTATTTTACAGTGCACAGTGGACAAGACGAACAGTAACAACAGCAAACATTCCAGCATGGAATAATTATTACAAAACATTATAACCTGAAACATATTTGAATTGAATTGGGTTTTAAGGCGCACCAACACATGAAAAGGTTAAATGGCGCCTAACAGGCATGAACATGCCAGACGCATCTTCCATGTACATCAAGATAAAATATGGAAAATGAGCCTAGAACCTTCTCACCCTGAACTGCAGAGTTGCTGCAAATTCTATCGTAGAAACTCCATTTACGCTGGAGCCACGTTTATTGTTTTTCTGCCACTGCTCTTTTGATACGAGCGAGATAGCACCTGAAACAATGGTGGGATCATGATGAAGACCTTTAATGAACATGAACAAAAAATTACAAAATGAACATAAATTTGGGGGGATTCTACCCCTCTGCCTACCCCTCCAAAGGGATCTGCAGTGGCCCTAGTCTTTGCCCCGTGACCAAACGGGGGCACCCGGGAACCACACGGGGTGAAACATATTTGACCGGAAAAAAATGTTCCCATGCAGTCGTGTACAACACAATCCATGACCTCCGCTGCAACAGCATTAACCTTTGGATATTCCGATGTTGCTGCGGTGACACTAAACACTGCTTTATACATTGTCTCCCTCACAACAACTGTCTTCAATTGCAGGAACTGGCAGCCTGACAGAAGTAAATATTCTTAACATTACACTGGGAATTGATGTTATTAGTATTAAACTAAATGCATAAGCTATTGTTTTCTTATTAATGTAAATACTGTTTTATTAAAGGGACACATGAAAATCTTACAAATTGAGAACTTGTGTATTAAACAGGGGCACAGACTAACTCTATTTAGCTAGGAGCTAGCTGGGCCCCTGACTTAGAATTTTTAGGAGCCAAGCGCAAAAGTTAGGGGCCCAACAAAATATTATTTTATTTTACCACTCTGGTGCATAATTTATGAACAATTACATCAGTCAAAGCTCTAACCTTAAACAGTAACGTTTTTCATAACTTGAGACTGTTATTAAAAAAACACCTAAAACTGGGATAGTAACCAGAAGCAGTTACTACCACAAAATCATTCAAGTTTAGATGCATTCTATCTTCTGTACAGGAATTTTCCATTTATATACACTGACGAGATAAAGAAACGCCTCATTCTAACTCATTGTACAATATTTTGTTAACCGTAATTAAAAATTAGAAAAGAACAATTCCATTCGCACAATTGATCATTTAAGAGAATTGATGATTCATTGGACAGCATTTCATGGTCACATTATGCTTCAAATCTGACCGCGATGGTTGCGGGCCCAAATAAGACGTTGTTGACGATGACGTCGCGTAAGAACTAGACTGCGGTAGGGCCTGCGGCAGATAATTGCCCGTTCTCTAAGTCAATTTTTGACTGTATGTCGACTTACAGGGCGTCCACAGTTACCTACCACTAAACGTGATGTGGATTCAGCCGTCACAAATCTGTCATGCAGATGGCGTTGACGGATGTAATTATCGGCAAACGTTCCCGTGACTTTGACACGTCGAATGAGACGCAATATTGTCGAACGAGAGACGTTAAAATGTCTAGCGACTTGTTCTTGCGTTCACCCACATTCAAGCATGGCCAAAACTCGGGCCCTCTCTTCAGAATTTAGCCTCGGCATTATCAGAAACTGGATTATTGTCTGAAAATATGGTTGTGTGTCGACTAACTCCTGTACCAGTGTAAAATTCACTCGATAAAACCACATGGTTGACACGCACGGGCTGCACAAGCAAATCTTGAGCAGGTACATGAATTTAACAATGGGCTGAATAAAATCGTACGAGTTTAGGTTGCAACCCAAATTTAAACTTTGTAACGAAATTAACGCCAACTTTCGATGAGCTTTCTTTATCTCGTCAGTATATATACTTTTCTCCAGGTAGGGTGATTATTCAACTTTACAACCATGCAATAAAAGTCTATGAGCATCGATGAAAATCCAATGCGCAAAGCCTCTCAAGTTAACTACTGTTATGCAATAAAATTCATTAAAAATCATTTTGTAGGCACCAACATGACAATTAGTGAACAACAGCTAATTGGATGATGTATTTATCCTTAATAATAAGTATTCAGACATAAATAAACACTGCACATTTGGCAACTATTTCGATTTATTAGCAAATGATCTTGGTAACAGATTTAGGTTACAAATGGTTATTGGGGAAAAGTATCTGCTACTCTAAACCAAAGGGAGATAATAATTTGGCATTTTAATAACTTCCAGCAGTTATAAAATTTGTAACTGATTAAGGTTAGAGCTCCGACTATACATGCCTTTACTCTGTGTTTATTGAATATTATAAACAACATTACTTATCATTACAAGTCCAAGTTATCTATTTAATTATAAATAGTATTGTTAATGAGTTTTGTTATAAATGATCACAACTAGAATAATTATACTCTGTAAAAAAAGTTTTGGACCATGGCAGTGTTCGAACCCGTACAATGATCTCTGAACCATGACATTCGACCATAACCCTTATTATCTCGGTTGATAATTCACAATAGATCAACAATCAACAATAATTATCGTTTACAATGAAAGTTTGTGAAAAAATAATAATCTTTTTATTGGTTACTCGAATGTGTCTGTAACTGTTAAATTCCTATGGATAGTTGACCTCTTTACCAGTGTTTTCGCCATTAAATGCATCCCATTTTAAATCAAACTTAAACAAAATAAAATATTTTATGCTGTAGTTATGATTTAATCCTTTGCCTTTCATTAGATATCAACAAGTTTTATTTACTCGTAAAATGAAAAGTAGTAAATGGGTAATATCAAGGGCGGGGTACCTGAATAAAACATGCAGCAATATCGGTGTTTGTGTTAAAAACATCTGGTAATTGTTACGTTAGTACATTTCCTGTGTGACATATGACCTAAATTCATGACAAGCAGACGGACATGTTTTGCAAACAGCAGAAGACAATCATTTTAAAGTTCCACAATATTAAAAAAAATCGATTTTAGGGTGATGAGGGTAGACATTTACTCATATGTTTTCATAGAAAATAAGTACGGCTTTGTTGCTTCTTGTTAAATTTAAAAAATAGTTGATTTATTTGCATTTTTTTTCTACGCTGCCAGCTAGTGTGAATTTAGGTAAACAAATTTGCATAAAATTGCCCGTATGAAAATACTGCATCTCGGGATAAAAGCTATAGTAAATAAGGTGAACGGAAACACATGCCGTTCACTGGAAACAAACAAGTTGAGGTCATCCATTTACAAATGTTATCGGATGGAAAATGAACAAAATTTAATCAAAGCCGCGATAGTTTTTGTTAAAGTTTGAATACTTCAGATTAGCTAACATCATATTATGTCAAATATATAATGCATTATTGATATATGTAGCCAAGTGTCGTTAAGTGGTCGTAAACTAAGAGGTCGAGGATATATATCATTATTAGTACATTATCTTTAGTTTTCTAATACTGTAACAAATGTATTCTATTAATATTTTATAATATATCAATTATAAAAAGTCTGTTTCGGTGTATTCCGTTAATTAAAAAGTCGATTCCGGTAATTCTATAGTGTATTCCGGTATATTCCGGTAAATAGGTGTATTCCGGTAATTCTATGCCAGGGTTCGCCACTAACAGTGTCCCAGGATCCCGAGGATTCCAGATTTTCAGGTGGGAACCTGATCAGGTTCTTATAATCCAGCACAAAAATTGTTCGAAAAGGTAATTCAGTTTGCCTTTCATTCTACCTCTATTATCGAGGATCCCTAATATTAATCGCTTTCGCTAGGCGCTTATTACGCCAGACTAAAATGCTCTTTGTTTTATGTGGATCCCTAATGTTGAAGTGGGCACCCTGATGTACAAAGTAGGGATTCCAGTTGAATCCCAGACAAAAAATGTTAGTGTCGAACCCTGTATGCACTGCACAAAATGGTGTAGCGTCTGTTGTTTACTTCACAAACAAGAAGATTTACTTCACAAACAAGAAGATGCTAGTGAGTATCTACTGTTGGCTGCTATTAGCAATGCAAAACCCGATAGGTGGCGCCGCGTAAGCTATATTTAGAATTTAGGAATATCCCAACCTGGAGTTTGGTACGTCAAATTACGCAACTTTTAAGTGCTAAGACACTAAAAAGTGGAACTTTTTATGTTGAATATAGGAAGAAAACACTGCATACATTACGTAATTGACCTCACGGCTTTTGTTATTATTGATAGATGAAAAATAAATGGAAGCAAAGTGCGATTTTTGGAAGTTCAGTATTAAATAGGATGATTACACTCTAGTTTATGCACAAATAAAGTACTTCAATAATTAATCTTCCATTTGTTTTATATTTAATCTCACAAAAAATGACGTACTCGTGGTGTATTTGCTCATTTTTCAACACCTGCTAACATCAGAAAAGACAACTCTTGTCATGTGACTGTAATGCGCATGCGTGGTACTACAAACAAGTTCGTCTTTTTCGAGTCTTATTTCAGACTAGAAACTTGTTCCGACTAATAGTAATAGTTCTCATGAATTCTTTAGTGAAATAACACTTTAAATATTTCATACACATTCATCACGAAAGATCTTTTTGTAGGCTAATTACTCAGTTTTCAGAATTGTTCAAATTTGACCTTGACATTGTCACGATAAGTCATGTAGGCCATCGAACGCGAGTACTCATTTGTTTACATAGCAAGGATGACAGGTTTAACACCAACTTGTGGAAATAGTAGCACATATTTAAAAGAAAAAGGGAAAGAAACATTCATTTGACACATTAATTACTTTGTAAATAAACATCTGCATGACTTTATTGCAAGGAAAAAACAATATTTATCAGCTAGGTTGATTTTTTCAGAAAAATTGATAAAAAGGCTTATTCATTTTGGCAATTGTTTGACACAAACATTTTTTTTTTTGCATGTGGGGTGGTTCATAATTTTTTTTTCCTCATTGGACTATTTTGATGATACTTTTTGGAAAATACTAATCAGTTTCTCAATATTTTCTAATTTGAAAAATGCCTTTGCATTGCTACTGCTATGTCATAAGATTGTCAACTGCTAACATGTATATATAAAAACCTATGATGTCAGTGCTCCCCAGTCCAGTACACAACTACTGGCTGCTAAACTTTCATGCTCTTTTGAAATTGTTCGTATTGGCGAGCATCAACGTGTATTGATTATTGCACGAATGCGTGAACATTATATCAGCGTGATCCGTGATTTTGGTCTTGGTAAAACGTGATCGCGTGATATGGTGACGTGAAACGTGAATTTTTAGTCCTTTTCAGTCTTTTTAGTGTCCCCCTCCTCCCAGGTATGTGAAATATTCTTTTTTTGTCATAACTTTTATACCACATGAGATGCCAGAATGCTGTTGTCAATTTGAAAGCCTCAGAATACATCTGACGGCTCAAGTTTGTGTGTGATTGTGTGTGGTTTTTTTTTGTGTTTTTTTGTTGTTGTTGTTGCAACCCACACATTGTACTAGAGAAGCTCGAGCCTATAGCGCTTCACGTCTGCTCATCCACATTTAACGTGAAATGTGAAAGTTCTGCTATTTTCACGTGAAGACGTGATCCTTGTTTTTATTTTACGTGATCACGTGAACACAACCCCCCTTTGGGACCCCATATATGCACATGTTGAAAGAAGAATTTATTTTGAGTCGATTAGTATTACAAAATTTACCTGCCACGATGAAATATCTCAGAATATCCAAATGTATCACGAATAAATTCACATATTTCCGAATTATCGAATGTTACCACCATCTTTGAGAGAAGTCTCGCGAGAGGTCTGGATCATCGAGACTAGTTCACCGTGCGCAACTTACCATGCACCGTCGATAGAATAGAATAGAACCGTTTATTGCTACACTCATGGCATATAAACGTAAAACATTGTAGTGTGTTTAAACAGTGAAGTAATCTTATTACTTCACTGGTTTAAAATACACATATTTCATGCCGGTTTAAAAGTAATATTTTTGTTATACTTATAGTATTGTTAAAATAACTTGTTTTATTCGTTTATTATTTTACAAAACTCTGCCTCATTATTAAATCGTAATAAAGAGAATATGAAATAGGCCTATATGAAAAATTGCAGTTTGGTAAAGATCCGAATAATAATAATGAAGGTGCAAGAGTGTAATAACATTGTTAACTGAAATTGGTTGGGTCTCTCTGTCCGATAAAAGAAATCCAAAAGTTGATATTTACCTATAAGTTTAAAAATGGAGATGTACCGAGTTACTTGAATGGAATATTCCCCGCAACTATTTTAGAATCGAATCCTTATAACGTGAGAAACAGTTCCAACTTCGTTACTTTACCTAGAAGAACAGAAATGTTTTTGAGTTCAGTCTTTCCGTCATCTCTAAAATTTTGGAACGAACATGATATTAACATTCGCGAAGCATCATCACTTTCCGAGTTTTAAAACTAGACTTAAAAAAACTTTAAACCACCTATAGTACCCCAATAATAGATATTGGGTGATAGATACCTTTCAGTTTTACATGCGCGTTTACAAAACAATTGCAGCAATTTAAACGCTGATTTCTATCTTAATCATTTGAGGGATAACCTCAATTGTATATGTGGTGATGGTGATGGAGTTGAGCATTATTTGTTTAGATGTGTAATTTTCAGTTTGTTTGAAAAAAAAAATCTTCTTCGTTTTTCCCTATCAATTTCATATGTAAATGTATTGTTACAATTTCAAACCAATAATCACGTACACCTTTTCAGCCACGAACTATCGAGATACAGTGCCAACTGACATCATGTTTCAATACCGATTGCATCACTTACTGAACGTCAAATTTATTTCTTATTTAATTGTTGAACTATATAATTACTGCCAAAAGAATAGTGCTAAAAAAACGAATCGAAAACACGTTTACATGTTCATAACAAAGACTTTTTATACTCACCTAGGAAATATTTTCACTGGCGGGTGATCCGCGTTCGTCTTATCGCTCCGACAAAAACCAATAACTGAGGCCTGGAGCAGCTTTGCTGAAACCATAACAAAATCATTAGATAACTCAATACCACTGAGTAGAGCTAATCCTAGGCCTAACAGGAATAACCCTTTAGTAGACAAAAATGCAATAAATGTCATTAGGATAAAGCATAGGAAATGGACTAAGTATAAACACTGTAAAAATGAGAACAACTACAATGATTATAAAATTGCCAGAAATAACGTAGTTTATGAATTAAGAAGATGCAAATACGATTATGAAAAGGATCTGGCACTAAAAATTAAAACGGATGACAAACTATTTTGGAAGTATGTAAGGTCAAATACCAAAACCAAAATATCGGTCTGTAACTTAGAAAAACCCAATGGAGAGCTAACAAGGAGTGATAAGGAAAAGGCGGAAATATTAAACAATCACTTTACCTCGGTTTTTACCAAAGAAAACATTGAAATGATTCCGACTATAGAGGAAAAACCAAACATAACTAATCTTATCAATATAAACATCACAGAAGAAAAAATAAAAACTATTTTAAATGATATAAAGGCATCGAAATCCCAGGGACCTGATAACCTGCATCCTAGAGTATTTAAAGAATGTGCAAATACATTGACAGTACCTCTTACACAACTAATTAAGAAATCAATGGACGAAGGGAAATTACCTGAAATCTGGAAGACTGCTAATGTAACTGCAGTCTTTAAAGCTGGAAAAAAGTCTAAACCAGAGAATTATCGACCAATTAGTCTGACACCAATAACATGTAGAATCATGGAAAAGATTGTTAAAGTGGAACTAGTCGACCACCTCATTAGGTATCTTCTTATATCAATACATCAACATGGTTTCACGCGGGGCTGCTCCTGTGCTACTCAGTTGTTAGAATGTATAGATGACTGGTCGGAAGCCATCGATAATGGGGAAGATGTAGACGTCATCTATCTTGACTTCAAAGCGGCGTTTGATAAAGTCCCCCATAAAAGTCTACTTAGAAAAGTTAGAGCCATGGGAATTTCTGGCAAACTTTATAACTGGATAGAAGACTTTTTAACTAACAGAAAACAAAGGGTAGTAGTAAATGGGCAGGAATCTGGCCTCATGGATGTCACAAGTGGGGTTCCTCAGGGCAGTGTTCTAGGGCCCATATTGTTTTTGATATATATCAATGACCTCCCCGAAGCAATTTCCTGCACTACTAAAATGTTTGCAGACGATACAAAACTTTATACATGCGTTAGTGACCCAAGTAATATACAGAATTTACAGGATAATATATTTAATGCATGCAATTGGGCTAAAAATTGGCAAATGATATTCAATGCCAAAAAATGTAAACACCTTCACATTGGAATGAATGACGATGAAAACAATGTGTATTTTATTAAAGATCAAACAAATAAAATTGAAAAAATTACTAAGGTAATGCAGGAAAAGGACCTAGGGGTAACCTTCGACTCTAAGTTAAAGTTTTCTAACCATATAAGTGGGAAAGTCTCTAAGGCTAACAGGAACCTAGGACTAATATTTAAAACCTTTACATATATGGACATAGAAATGTTCCTCTGCCTATATAAATCCCTTGTTAGACCCCACCTGGAATACGCTACAGTTGTTTGGTCCCCATATCTCAAGAAGGACATTAACACTATAGAAAATGTCCAAAAAAGAGCTACCAGAATGGTGGGTAACCTCAGCATTATTCATACTGAGCTGAAGCTGCAGCAAATAACCATGAAAATGTGACATTTTAACACTGGCTTCAATAGGGGAAATAATTGGTGGTTATTATACCTTGCATTTGACCACAAAAGCTGGCTCTATGACCAGAAAGTAACAACACACCTATCTATGACCATGAATGAGTCTCCAAAATTCACAGATAATAAAATATCCTTTTTTTTTTACCTAAATATGTTTTGTTTTTGTGTTTTTTACCGGAAAACAGTTGCACCGTACATTCATCACCACGGCGCTAACGATTGGAAACAGTGTAGTATGTTCACTCACTATATAAGGAAAAAATTCGCGCGTTTTCTCTCTTGAGAATTATACCTGACTTGTCACGTAGCTATCTCAAGAACTTCCACGAATTCGAATTGCAAAGTTGAGTTGTTTATCTAGTTTATTATTTAGATTAATCTTCACATATCTTCACATATTCTGACGGTATGTTTTCTTGGCTTGCCTCCGCGGTGAAACGGGTTTCGGAAGGAGTGTCTGTCTGGTCCAGCAACTTACGTCAGTTTTGGCGTGAGGTGAGACATTTTATTTTTATCAAATGCATCATTATTATTATTATGAGGTCGCATCACACATGCCTAGCGTTATCAAATATGTGGTTTACACATTCAAAAACGTCAAAGAGTTTATTCAACCAGTTTGTTGAGCCAGTAAAGTTTTGGCGGGATTTGTTTTGTTTTTATCTCCAGAGATATAAAAATGGGCCAATAATCTGAGTGGGTGGGGTTGGGGGATAGGTCAGAGTATTTGTGTTTGGCCACCTCAGTATGATATAATCACCGATTTTTAAATTGCTTTTTTTTTCAATTTTTTGTTTGTTACGCCATGTTAGCAGGAAGCATTGCTATGATTTCTCTAGTTGTGCCTTTTGCGTTTTTTTCCGGTTCGTTGATATTTGATGGAGTTACGGCCCCTGGACATTTTTACTTTTAAAATTTCTTGTCGGCGCTTAGACTCCTCCTAAACACCTGGTTGGATTTCGACGAAACTTTGCAGAAGCCTCAGGATGATGTCTAGTTGTGCAGAGCATGGCATATCAATGAAATCTTGGGCAAGTTCGAAAACCAGCTAGATCTTGTTAGTAAGGCCCTTGATTTGTTTGAAAAATGCTATATTGTATTTTCCTTTCTTAAATCTGTAGTTACTTCATTTTTTAGGTGACCTTGACCATATTTGTTTAGAATGTTAATATAAATCCCCCCACACCCATTTTTATGAAATTTCATTCATTGAAGAAAGATGGACAAATTAAAATAAATGCATGCCATACTAGACACAGCAGACTTATTGCCCGTGATTACCAGGTGAGCGATCTAAGACCATCCTATCCGTGTTGTTTTTGCAATGTTTTAAAAGAAGTACTGATGGGAATTTTATGTCGACAACCCTTGATATAACTCCATTGTTTTTAGTTACTAAAATGTTTACAAACTCATTTAAGCATCATTGACCTTTTTTAAGTCCAGCCCCCCCTTAGGCGAGACATTTGAATCCGCAGATTTCTTGTCTTAAAATGATCGCAAACGCCTAGACTATCAAGTTTTCTCAAATGAAGTCCTCGGGGGTCAAAAGTTTGTATATTGAGATTTTGAATGTGTTTCATATAGACATATAGGAAAAAACATTAAAAAATCTTCTTCTCTGAAACCACAAGGCACAGAGCTCTCATGTATTACATTTAGCATCAGCTTATGATCCTCTACAAAGTTTGTTCAAATGGTGATCCTGGGATCTAATTTGGCCCGTCCCGGGGGTCACAGTTTTACATAGATTTATTATTTTAAAAAAAAACTTCTCTGAAACTACAAGAGGCAGAGGTTTAATATTTTGCATTCACTATAAGATTATGGTCCTTTACCAAGTTTGTTCAAATGGTCACCCTGGGGTCACATTTGGCCCCGCCCCAGGTATCACGTTTTACATGGACTTGTATAGGAAAAAATATTTTGCATCAGTTGCTATAAGCTTATGGTCCTCTTCCAAGTTTGTTCAAATGGTGACCCTAGGGTCAAATTTGGCCCCGCCCCTGGGGTGACAGTTTAACGTAGACTTATATACCAGTCATGGAAATTAGGATTTTAAAGTTTTACTTAGGCTTGTATAGGGAAAAACATAAGAAAACCTTCTCTGAAACTGCAAGAGCCATAGGTTTTGCTATAAGCTTATGATCCTCTACCAAGTTTGTTCAAATGGTGACCCTGGGTTCAAATTTGGCCTAACATAGACTTATATAGCAGTCATCGAAATTGAGATTTCAAACCACAAGCCCTTCAAGCCTGGATAAAAATGAACAAGCCCATAAAAAAGTATGTCTAAAATTAAAAAAACACCAGTATACTCACTATGGGCCTAATATAATACAGGCGTCGAATTTCACAAATTTAGCCACTAGCTAAAAATATCCAGTGACTAAAAAATCTACTAGCTAAAATCGGTTCTCACTAGCATTTTTATTCCAAGTAATATCGGGATGTAAATTCTGTTGAATAACACATTAGTTAAAAATACGTAATATCGAATTTACGTACTGATGATTGGCTGTCGCTTGCGTTGACATGACAACACTCGCATTCGCACCATATCTCCGTGCAGACGTTATTGTTAATAACCTTCCCCAGCGTAATATTGATTTCTCTCTCCAATCGCGATACTGTTTTTTGTGACGCTGTGACGGCTATTGTTTCTCTTGGTGCCGTCGTTGTAACTGTCATACTATTTACTCAGCGTTCGCTTGACTCCATTTCGACATTTTGTCGTTTGAAAAACGGAGTGATTTTGCGAGCAGACGATTGTGTAAAGTCCCCGAGTTATCCACCACCCCCCACACACACACATAATTTTATATCAGCCCGAGTTGCTATACAAACCCATCCCCCAACCCCACCCCACATTGTTTTAGCCTTGTTTTCTGATGGTATATACTAGCTATATAATTTATTATTCTCTGAAAAATCGAATAGTCGAGCTCCTCTGTTCTCCGACAGCTCTTGTTATTTGATATAGTTTAAATTTTGTGTCTTTTTCAGGTGCGGGGCCAGGAGGAACCCAGTCCGAACCTGTTGCGTCGTGCAGTCAGGTCAGTTGTTGTTGGTTGCTCTGTGCCTTTGGGGGTAGAGGTTTTGGCAGCAGCTGTGGTTCCCCTGCCTTGTCCTTCTCACGATACGTCTGTCGGTATTGTTGAGAACGCAGCTGTTGTGGTCCCGCGTTGTCCTCCTCACGGTATCTTTGGGGGTATCGTGAGGGCTGTTCCTGCTGACCCTGCACCCCTGGGTATCATGGCGCTCCATGATATCCCTGTTCCTGCAGGAGTTAGAAGGTCCGGCAGGGTTTCCCATCCTCCTGTTCGCTTTGGATACACTGGAACTCCAGTCGTCCGTCGTGGAAGGGCCGTTCTTCACCAGGATCGCCCTCCTCCTGTTCTTGCCCCTCTCCCAAGGAGGACAATCACTAGGATAGGTAGGGTCTCCCAGCCTCCAGTAAGGTTCTCTTATTAGAGGTTTGGGTTAGGTGCTGTGGGTGGATGGGTGGACATGGGGGTGGTGGGGGGGAATTACTGTCGGCAAAAACAAGCTCATGGGTCCCATCAAACAACTCTAGTTAGTGTTTGATATGCATTTAAATATATTATTCTAGTAGTGGATTTTAGTCGTCAAAGTGAAATGGTGACCTGATCAATCCCTTCCCACATATCCCCCCTCACCCCCACTCTTGTAATAGCAATATGGTGTGATTTATCCATGATCCTTTTCATAAGCATTTCTACAGCAATTTAAACAATAATTTAGTGGTTGTTTACGGTCTCGTCACCAACACTGTACGTCCTCGATATTGCTCTTTTACTGGGGTTTGTAATTATAATGGGAAATGTAATGGGACCTTATACCCAAAGGTACTTAGTAATATGTATTTATTTTATTTATTTATTTATTTATTTTATTCATTCATTCATTCACTCACTCACTCACTCACTCACTCACTCACTCACTCACTCACTCACAACCTCACTCACTCACTCACTCACTCACTCACTCACTCACCGCATCACCGCATCACCGCATCATTTGCATCACCGCATCATTTGCATCACCGCATCATTTGCATCACCGCATCATTTGCATCACCGCATCACCGCATCATTCGCATCACCGCATCATTTGCATCACCGCATCACCGCATCATTTGCATCACCGCATCATTTGCATCACCGCATCCACAGATGCTGCTCCTTCATTTATAGCGCACAGGTGCTGAGATTGTCATCCATGGCCCATGGCGCAATTACCATGCTGCAACGAGATGCCTCATCACCGCATCATTTGCATCACCGCATCACCGCATCATTTGCATCACCGCATCACCGCATCACCGCATCATTTGCATCACCGCATCATTTGCATCACCGCATCATTTGCATCACCGCATCATTTGCATCACCGCATCACCGCATAACCGCATCATTTGCATCACCGCATCATTTGCATCACCGCATCATTCGCATCACCGCATCATTTGCATCACCGCATCACCGCATCATTTCCATCACCGCATCATTTGCATCACCGCATCATTTGCATCACCGCATCATTTGCATCACCGCATCATTTGCATCATTTGCATCATTTGCATCACCGCATCACCGCATCATTTGCATCACCGCATCACCGCATCATTTGCATCACCGCATCATTTGCATCACCGCATCATTTGCATCACCGCATCATTTGCATCACCGCATCACCGCATCATTTGCATCACCGCATCATTTGCATCACCGCATCATTTGCATCACCGCATCACCGCATCATTTGCATTACCGCATCATTTGCATCACGGCATCACCGCATCATTTGCATCACGGCATCACCGCATCATTTGCATCACGGCATCACCGCATCATTTGCATCACCGCATCATTTGCATCATTTGCATCACCGCATCATTTGCATCACCGCATCATTTGCATCACCGCATCATTTGCATCACCGCATCACCGCATCATTTGCATCACGACATCACCGCATCATTTGCATCACGGCATCACCGCATCATTTGCATCACCGCATCATTTGCATCACCGCATCATTTGCATCACGGCATCACCGCATCATTTGCATCACCGCATCACCGCATCATTTGCATCACCGCATCATTTGCATCACCGCATCACCGCATCATTTGCATCACCGCATCATTTGCATCACCGCATCACCGCATCATTTGCATCACCACATCATTTGCATCACCGCATCACCGCATCATTTGCATCACCGCATCACCTCATCATTTGCATCACCGCATCACCGCATCATTTGCATCACCACATCATTTGCATCACCGCATCACCGCATCATTTGCATCACCGCATCATTTGCATCACTGCATCATCGCATCATTTGCATCACCGCATCATTTGCATCACCGCATCACCGCATCATTTGCAGCACCGCATCATTTGCATCACCGCATCATTTGCATCACTGCATCATCGCATCATTTGCATCACCGCATCATTTGCATCACCGCATCATTTGCATCACCGCATCATTTGCATCACCCCATCACCGCATCGCATCACCGCATCATTTGCATCACCGCATCACTGCATCATTTGCATCACCGCATCACCGCATCATTTGCATCACCGCATCACCGCATCATTTGCATCACCACATCACCGCATCATTTGCATCACCGCAACATTCACATTTATTCATTCATTCACATTCACATTTATTCATTCATTCACATTCACATTTATTCATTCATTCACATTCACATTTATTCATTCATTCACATTCATTATATAATTATGTATTTACGTATGTATTTATATGTTTATATATTTATGTATGTATATATTTATGTATTTATGTATTATATATTTATGTATTTATGTATTATATATGTGTCCGGCCGGTTAGTTCAGTCGATAGAGCAGGGTTAGAAAAATGTGCAGCCAGACCTGGGCTCAAACACGGGATCTTCGGGCTACCGTTCCGATGCCCTACCAACTGAGCTAATGCGACATCAATCTACCTGTTAGATATCCATGAATTATTGGTCATGTTATATCCATGAATTATTGGTCATGTTATATCCATGAATTATTGGTTATGTTATTAAAATGTTTTTGTTATATATTTGTCTTTCATGTAATGGTTGCTGGTGGTGGTGCTGGTGAATGGTGAAAGATGGTATTGGTGCTATTGCTGCTGGTGAAAATGGCGGATGGTGGTGATGACGATGATGACTAGTTGTGGTAGTTGTTCCCGCCACCACGATTGTGGGAGTGGGCATATAGTGTTACTTTTGTAAGTACTACATACTACCGGTACATAGATATATATGTATAATTGTAGATGCAAAAGTCACAAGTAAACAAGAATATCGGTAGAACCGGCGGATGCTCCCCGCACTGCGTGCTTTATATTACAAAGAGCAATAGAATGTAAATGAAGTTAGAGCTATGGTTCTTATGCTCTCTCGAATTGCCCTTTATCATTGTGTGAATTTTCATTACAGTCCATTTAGTAGTTTCCGAGTCATATTCCGGACAAGAATTATGTGTAAAATTACCAAGGGCAATAACTCTAATTTATATTAAGATAAGAGTTATGGTTCCTATATTCTGCACTTACTGTCATTGCTCTCTATCATAGTTTGAAGTTTCATTGCAGTCTCATTCATAGTTTTAAAGTTATGCTCCAGACAAGAATTATAAGTATAAAATAACAAAGGGCAATAACTAGTTTGAATGAAGACAAGAGTTATGGTTGCACTGTTGATGACAAGTGACCTCTCTTTCATATTTATGAAGCAATGACACAAGTGGATTACCATTTACAGCTGCTAGCTTTGTATACTTTGATTTTCATTAATAAAGCTGTGTGACCATAGTGCTTGTAGAACTATAAATGGTCCAAAAAAATTGTCACCTTTTCAAAGAAAAATGCGGTACATAGGGATCACTTTGTCGTCCGTCACGAAAACTTAACGTAGGTTGTAATTTTGTCATTTCTCTATATCAAACTTTCAGTATACTCATGACATCAACATGACCATACTAAAATATAAAGGTCAAGGTCACACTGAAGATCATTATATGGGTGACACAATTTTTTTTCTTCCTGAAAAATTACTCAGGCCAGTTTCAAGGTCATTTATCTGGGTCCAAAAAAAATTATTATGCTGACAAAGGGCTGACAGGTGACACGTGTTCTGCGGAACACCCATCTAGTTTAAAATTTCAGAGTATTCTTAAGCATCCATATTTAGGAAATGATACCCGACTGGACACCAATACGGGAGTATTAATGACCTTCACATAATTTTGCATTAAATTTTTGTTTTTTAATTTATATGGAAATACAGAATCAGTACCTTATTTTACACATATAGTCAAACAGGTCACCAAGCGGGGGTATTAATCACCTTTTAGTGATAGCTCTTGTTTTTAGCTCTACTGATCAGAGATCAGCAGAATCAGCAGAGCTTATGCCGTGGTGCGGCGTCCGTTGTCCGGCCGTCTGTCTGTCCGTAAACTTTTTTTTGTAGCGACTACTCCTCTGCTGGATGGATTTTCATGAAACTTTACAGAAATGTTGCCCATGAAGTCTAGTTGATCCTAGCAAAAATTTATGTTGATGTGAAATCTAAGATGGCCACCACGGCTAAAAATAGATTCTTAAAAAACAAGTTTGTAGCGACTACTTCTTGAAAACTCTTAAGTGATGTTGATATGGGACTTTTTCTAAAATGATCAGCATGACATGATGTTGGTCCTTGTCGAAAATCATTATGATTAGACGTTAAACATGGTTGCAGCGGCCATCTTTGTTTACATAAGAGTTATTTAGTAAAAACGTTATTTAGTAAAAACTTGTAGCGACTACTCCTCTGAAACTACTTAACGGATTTCCATGAAACTTCACAGGAATGTTGCTCTTGATGTCTTAATGATCCTAGTAACATTTCAGGTTGGTCGGAAATTCAAGATGGCCACCACAGCTAAAAAAATAGATTTTCAAAAAACAAGTTTGTAACGAGTACTTCATGAAAACTAAGTGATATTGATATGGGACTTTTTCTAAAATGATCAGTATGGACTGATGTTGATCCTTGTTGAAAATTATTTTGATGCGACTTTAAACATGGCCGCGAGCGGCCATCTTTGGTTACATAGAGTTATATATTGAAAACTTGTAGCGACTACTCCTCTGACACTACTTGACGGATTTTCTTGAAACTTCACAGGAATGTTGCTCTTGATGTTGCTCTTGATGTCTAATTGATCCTAGCAAAATTTCAGGTCGGCTGGAATTTGAAGATAGCCACCACGGCTAAAAATAGATTTTCAAAATACAAGTTTGTAGCGACTACTTCTTGAAAACTATAAGTGATATTGATATGGGACTTTTTCTAAAATGATCAATATGACATGATGTTGATCCTTGTCAAATATTATTTTGATTTGACAAAGATGGTCGCCAGCGGCCATCTTTGTTTACATAGAGTTATATAATGAAAACTTGTAGCGACTACTCCTCTGAAACTACTTGACAGATTTTCATGAAACTTCACAGAAATGCTGATCTAGCTATCAAAAACCTATCAGTAGAGCTTCATTGACTTCTTGTTTAAAAAAACAAATGTGTAGTAAGGCCCTAAAATTTCATAGTCTTCGACAAGTATATTCAAGAGCCTTTGTTATATCATCGACATTCATTTATAGCCATGTCTGAGCTAAATGCTACGACGATGATGCTAGTACTGTAGTCCAAAATATGCGTCACTTACAAAATATGAGAAGAAAACAAATCTATTAAAATTAAAATTATAAAGATAAGTAAGACCATCACTAAACAAATTTAAGTAGTAATAGCTCTGTAATTCAATTAACACGAATATAGAGAAAAAATATAATAGCCCATCTAGGTATCGACCCCACGACACCAATCTTACTCGTTCTAAAAATCTAACAGCAGCCACTGCACCGATGCATCGTATGAAGTGAGGAAATATTGTACAGATTTAATCTTCTCAAAGAAGGCAAACATTCAGTCGTGTGCAGTTTTACCCCATTCACCTATTCTTTGCATTTCAATGAAAGTGTCCAAACTTCACGGCTAAATACTTTGAATCGTACTATAGAAGTTTGTTTATTTGATATCGTAGTTTAAATATATATTTTCTGTCTTTTTCAGGTACGGGTTCAGGAGGAACCAAGTTGGAATGTGTCGTTCAGTCAGGTAAGTTGTTGTTGTTGGTTGCTCTGTGTCCTTGAGGGTAGATGTTCTGGCAGCAACAGGGGTGAAGTAACAAAATGGTGACCTGACTACCCCCTCTCACATATGTGCACCCTCACCCCCACTCCTGTAATAGCAATATGGTGTGAATTATCCATGATCCTTTTCATAAACATTTCTACATCAATTCAAACAATAATTTAGTGGTTGTTTACGGTCTTGTCACCAACACTGTCATCGATGATTGCTCTTTTACGGGGGTTTAGTATTATAATGGGAAATGTAATGGGGACCTTATACCCAAAGGTTCTTAGTAAATGTAGCTTAGCTGTCTAAAGGCCAGCTGAGCTTGCGTGATAGCTCGTTGTCTTGAACTCCGTCAATTTAAAGTCGTTTGTGTTTAAGTCTATGATTCAGAATCTAATATGCAGGATCATACTGTACGTGAATCATACTTGTATGGGTTAGGGTTAGTGATTAAGCTCTGTTAGGAAAAATGGTTCTGCATATGACCTTAACCTTGATGGCCTTGACTTTTATAGTTCATTGACTTTTCAGTTTACTGTCATCTTTTTGCCATTTAAGTTTTGTTTCTAATCATGAACTAAATGCAATAAAGCATCCAAACGTGGGTGAAAGTTGTATATTGGGAAGTACATCTCATTCCAACCTAGTGGTTGCACATGTGACCTTGAGTTTGATTTTATGGGCAGATAATTCTGTTATGTTAATCTGTTGTGCTGAGCTCCAGTCCCTGTTAGACGAGACGTATGAATCCGATGATTTCATGTTTACCAATGCTTTACATAATAATAGTCCAATCCCTGCTAGGCGATATGTATGTATCGGATTTTTTGTTTCCCCCTTTTTTTGAATAAAATAAGTCCAATTTCTGCCAGGCAAGATGTATTTATCTGCAGATTTCTTTTTTGCTAATTGTTGACATAATTATGTTAATGAAAAGTCCTGTCTGATCTGTTCAAGGAAAAGGATGCATGATGCAAAATAATCTCTTGAGGTTTTTTATAGGAGTTTTAAAACCTGAGCTTGCTTTGTGTTTTTCTGGGAAGAATCCCTCAGCCTTGGTATTCACTAATATTATACAGTTTGCTGTCACAAACGAAATGTACATTTGATTTACTATCTGTTGTTATTGAACACTAGATGGATAAGCCAACAGGTATGTGATCCCGAAGAGGACCTGTCTTCATCTGAACTTAGGTACTAAATGAGACTACGGTTAGATGGTTCTGGGGTGGACAGGGAGAACCTTCTTTCCCACCAAAAAACCTTAATGCCATTTCTGTTCTCAACTTTGGAAAAGACCTAAAATAACCTATATAATGTGTTTGAACTGTTAAGCAACAATTCGATTTATAATCTATCAAAAATACAAAAATAAATAATTTATTAATAATTTTAATTTATTAATAATAATTTAAAATATATAATAAATAATAATGTACTAGATCTAGTATATTCCAAAAAAAATGAGTAGTATTCTATATACTGAAAACATATAAATACTGAAAACATATAATTGATATTTTCATTTGAAAAGAGCAAATTAATAAATAATGATTTAAAATATATAATATTAATTTAAAATATATAATCTAAAATATATAATATTGTACTAGTATATTTAAAAAAAAATTGTATTCTGTACACTTAAACATATAATTTGAGCTTTTCAAATTTTCATTTGAAAAAAGCAAATTAATAAATAATGATTAAAATATATAATATTAATTTAAAATATATCATAATAATTTAAAATTAATAAAAACATGAATACAATTATTTGATATTATTAATTAAAAATAATATCAAATAATACAAATAGTCAAATAATCGAATAATACGAATAAAGTCAAATAATACAAATAAAATATGGGATTCATATAGTTAAATTGTTGTTTAACAGCTCTGAACATTTTATTTAGGTGATATATATAGGTTGCCTCCGAGAGAGAGGGAGACGGTAAAGAGGAACCCAGGATCACCATAATTTTACTATCAATTTGATGACTGGTTTGCACAATGACATTGAGTAAATGGTTTTGGATTAGGAAGATTTGTTTCAGCAAGATGGCTCCAACAAGTTTGACACTAAGGAAAATTGATGTGCACGTTATATGTTACTATTGTCATTGTTTATGGAAAAATAAGATTTACTGCTTGTTTATGCAGTAACTTTATTCATAGATCTGTCCTGTCGGTCAAATAAGTATCTGTATATTTAGGGATCTATGAATTCAGACCTACTTAAAAAATTTGTCACAATAACATCCTCCAACAATGAGTGAAATCAACATGCTTTCAATTTTTCACCAAACTTGATATGAAAATTTGTTTGAATAAGATTGTATCCTAGCTGTTCATAACTTCTGAACTTGCTGTGTATACGTGCCATTGCTAGACTAGCTTTTGTGTAGCTACATTGCGGTCATAATCAATTCAGTGTCTATGCTCTAGGTCATGTGTCAAGGTCTTTTAATTTGTGTATCTTTAACTGTTTCTGATAATCAGTAGAAATTATTGGCAGTAGGTAGTGTCATGCACCGATTGCCACAGGTTAATGTTGAAGGTTTGTTCAATAGAAATGACAATGAACAAGTAATCATAGCATGTGTTAGAGTATTGCCATTGATTTAGTAAAAAAAAAATCATAGTCTGATGTACGTGTGAAGGTCTACGAACAATATCATAGAATATTGTTGCCCATTTTAATTTACTCTTTAAGCATTTCAGAAAATGGGATGAAATGCTACTTGTCATTTATCATTAATAGAAGGTCCATGTTAGGGGTCAAGGTCATTCATTGTTTTTGTCTTGTCCATAACTTCCTTCTTTAATATTTGTAAACATTTACAATTTACTAAATATTAATAGCTGCACATAATGAGATGTCATTAAGATGATTTAAGATATTCCTGCACTGTTGATGAAGACGTCTCTTTCATATTTTTAAATAATGACACAAATGGATTGCCATATACAGCTGCTAGCATTGCATATCTTGATCGTCATTAATAAAGCTGTGTGACCATAGTGCTTGTTTTATTTAAACCCACTTCTGTTACTGTACAAAGTGACTCGGTTATCAGGCGGTTCAGCAAGTTATATGTGCATTGTCAAAAGCATGTAATTTCTAAGAAAATTTTAAAATGTATTTGCTTCTTCATTTCATTTGGCATGAATGACATTTCTTTCTTTCTTGATGGAGAAGATCTGTGATGTGCCAACTATTTTTTTGTCATCTGTAATTTCGTAAAATTGGAATGGATTTATCGTGAATAATTTCAGTAAATATGGATTTAATTGGTATGAACAAGAATGCATTAAACAATAGTGACAGCTCTCATGTCAGTAATGATGTTCACTTTGTTGTCAACACTTATTGCCTGTGTCATGTTATCCAATTACATTATGGCATTTACAAACTGAATGCTTTCTTCTTAGATGCTGAAGCCTTTATTGGCATTGTTGCTCGGACCTTTAATTATGAAAACACTGTCCACAGATGCTGCTCCTTCATTTATAGCGCACAGGTGCTGAGATTGTCATCCATGGCCCATGGTGCAATTACCATGGTGCAACGAGATGCTGGTTTTTTCACAGCGCACCGATGATGGGACCGTCATCTGTGTCACATTGACACAACACTTACTGCCTGTGTGGCAGTCTTTGAATTAATTTTTTTGTTTCGCTATCCCGAATGCTAAAGAAAAAATTGGTGATGTTATTATTGATGTTTGCTATGTATTTTCTTTCATGTAATGGTTGCTGGTGAATGGTGACAATGGTATTTGTGTCCCTGCTGTTGCTGCTGTTGAAAATGGTGGTGATGACGATGATGACTGTGTGGTAATGGTATGTAATCATGGTTGTTGTTCCCGCCACCACGAATGTGGGAGTGGGCATATAGTGTTAACTTTATAAATGCTACATGACATGAGGGCTCCACCTATGAAGTTTATGTTCATTTGATTGACCGATAACTTATCTGCGGATTTCTCTTGTTTACTTAAGAAATAAGTTGTTCAGATGCGAGTAATTAAATCACTCGTGCTAACTCGTGATTTAATTACTACGCATCCAAACTCCTAACTGTATTTTATCGATAAAATACAGGTACGTCTTTATTATTTCGATTCTAACACAATAACCCCATTGTTTACGCTATTGTGGGGGCACTTATCGGAGGTCAAGGTAATCGGGCTGCTATGTTTACATGCTGTTCTATTGGGTGCCTCCATATGAAAAGTTCTGCGCGTAACGTGGTGCTTCCAACAGATGAAATATATGCGGGGAATTGATGGAACAGCCATATTTTATAAATAACATAGTTGTTTCTCTTCTTAGTGTATATGAAAGACTGCGCAGGGCATGTTCGAATGTTAAACACATCTGATTGTTTTGTTCATCAATCGTCATTAATCATTTAAGTTGCGTCTTATCTGTTGGAATAAATGGATGAAGGAAAATTCAGCAAGATGGCTCAGACAAGTTTGATAATGAGGAAAATTGATGCACACGTTATTAAGGGATTATGAATTTAACCATTACAGAACTGTCGTTTTGCTTGAAACTGTTGCAATAATATCTTTATAACAGGGTGTGAAATCAACAGTGCATAACAGAGTTATTGCCCTTGATTGTCAGAAGTAAATTATAGCTTTTAAAATGTGAACTAGGTGTTTCATATATTCACCATACTTGCTACGAAATGCTAAATTTATAGAGATGTGATTCTAATTTATTTCTTGTTTCGGAATATAGGATGAAATTGTATGTGTTCATGTATCATTTTTCTCATTTTAACATCACAGAGAGCCTGAGATGAGAACCTTCAAATGCAGTACCATGCCCAAAATGACTACATAGTTTGGAAATAGAAATTAGCAATTCGGTACCAAGAGTCTTAAGGTAAGGTTCATAGAGAATGATCATCTAAAACTTACCACCTCTTGAAATGAAATATCGGGTGTCTTAGCACATTCTTGCATCAAAAAATGTATACTGCATTTTATATACTGAAAGGAAAAATAAATGCATGATGGGTATTTCCGCAATATATGGTATGTTTAATATGCTACTGCTACTCGAATGGTACAGGGCGACGTTAGGCCTGTCCTTTTGGAAAGGTTTAAACAGCACCAAACACACCAATTGATACCCCTTTATTCTTTGATTAAAAGTCTACTACATGACAAAGAGTTGTCCTTTCTGTAATTAACTGTAGCCCCTTTTTGTACAAAACACGTTGAGATATATCTGAAAATTAGAATTAGGTGTATGTAATGGTGTAGTATAGGCAATTTTTTGATTATGCATTTCTTTTTCCTTTCAGTATACATTGATTCAATGTATTTGCTGTTGGGGTTACAAAGCTGTTAGTGGGCTGGTCGCATGACTCACTGGATAGTGCACTTGTAATCGGAGGACCCAGGTTCAAAAATGAGATATAAGGTCCTATAGAAACCACAGCGTCCGAACGCAATGGCATTGTAAGTCCGCACTGTACTGCACTGTACTGCACTGTACTGCAAACAAGGACTTGATAATACAATGCAAGAGACAAAAAACATAAAGGGTGGTGAAGACAGGGTTACCGACTGGGAACGGTCAGTAGGCAATAAGGCCTACTGGTAAGCTTGAATCAATTTTATATGCGCACAATCCTCAAGCCTCGCCATTGCCACTTGAGTTTCGTCATTTTCATCTTGGGCAAAACACTATCCCTTTGCCTCGTCCGTTGGATGGGCACGTAAATCATGCGGTCCCGTGTATCGGGAGTCTATTCTTTGAATACATTAAAAAATCATAGAAAGACCATTGGAAAGACCATAATTAAAAACTGCACATCCATGTGAATGATTCTGACTTAATTAGAGCACATTTTTGCATTCAAGAAATGTATACTGTATTTTATATATTGATTCAATGTATTTGTTGTTAGGGGGCTGGTGTTGCCCATTGGATAGTGTGATGGAGTTTTAACTGGAGGGGTTCAAGCCTCACAAGCTCCATTGAGTTTGGTTGGTGTGTTCTTGGGCAGGAAGGACACTTCCCCTTTGCCTCGTCCATTGGATGGGGACGTAAACCATGCGGTCCCCTGTATTGGAGTCTATTATTTATTATTCGAGCATGTTAAAGACCATAGGAATCTTTGTTAGAGTAGGACAGGTTCCTGGATTCCTGTGTATCCTTCTGCTCTCATTCTGGGGCAGCTCTTAATTACCTGTAATATGTTGATGAATTGTCGATCACAAAACTGCTTCTAATGCTAGATTGATTATTCTATTTTATGCTATTTTCTCAGTGCAATGTATATTCTGTTCCTTTAAATAGGATTTTTACAGGTCCTGGATGAAGTTGCAACCACCAAAGATGAAGTTGCTGGAGATGGCACATCAGGCAGGCTAGCTTCTAATTATACCATTTTTCATATGAACATGTATTAACACTTCTTTCAGATACGGATGTCGCAGTCACCAGATGAGATTGTTAATATAGGTTAAAGGTGACCTAGCCTGCCAGGCATAGACAACAGATGAACTTTGATGTGTAATCCCCATCAGGTAAATGTTTTGTATATAACAGGGAATGAAAATCGACATGTAAACTTAATCATGTTAAAATATATATCAGAAGAAGGGAAAGTATTATTATGAAAATCAGACGGCAGGTAACTCAGAATGTATGCTTTGAATTAACATTTTGATGAACATAATATTTGGTAAACAAGTTGCCGTAGAAAATCATAAAAGTGAAAGATAATGAGTATTTAATAGCTTTTGTTATTTAAACAGTAATTGAAGTTATAGGACATGTTTTAAATGTTTTTGTTTATCTTTTTCAGAATTCAACACACATTTGTCATGCCTCTCGTTTCAATGGCTCTAATAGGAATTTTGGATATTGGTTTTATCAGCAGGTAATATATTTAATTGTCTTGTTCTTTCTTGTGTGTGAAGTCACGTACAACTGTTATGGAAGGTGTCATTCAACAGCCCTTCCATTTATTTGGATGAGGATGTGACTATATATTCATTATTAATAAAATCAAATTGTTGAACTGCTTGATGAACTGCTCGACATTCTCAGCACAATGATGGATGATTGTCCATATGTCCAATAATGTGTTTGAAAATGTGAGCACTGTGTGTTTAGCTCAGTTTCTTTATATACTTGCTGCTCTAAAATCTTAACTGTATTCATACATACATATTGACAACCACAACACATTCTAACAAAATGTAACCATGCCTGACTCACTTTTGGATTTTCTTCAATTATTGTAAGAATATTGTTTATAGTGTGTCGAAAAGTTTACATTTGCGACGTAAGCTCGGTTTCTAAAACCATGCAGCCTTCAAACTTTAAACATTCTGTCCGTTCAAGCATATAGCTCGTTCTTGTTGCAGCTTGTATTGCAGACTGCTGGGTTTGTGTATAAATGTGTTTTTTCTTGTTCTGGTCAGTAAATGACATTATACATTTTATTTTGTATTTCAGATTTCACTAAACCTGGGAACCATACTGTCCTCAAAATTGGGCTCATTTCTTGCCTCTCGAGTATGGCTCTGATGGAATATTTTCGTTTTAGGTTTCACCGTATGATATGCAGTAAGTAATAAGACGTTACATTTATCTTGATGATCCATATACATGTATTATTATACCCATGTTTTTGGAAAAAAACGGGTATAAAAAATCGACTCTGTTTTCCGTCTGTCCGTCCATTACCGCATGTCCTCCTAAACCGCTGAACGGAATTTAACCAAACTTAGGGTATGACTTCATCATATGATGCGGGCATGCAAGAGCAGCATTATTTTTGGCTCCGAGCCCAGGGGACCTCATGGGGTCAAAGGTTACACTAAAAATTCAATTGCAGTCATTTTTCCAACTTGTGTAATCGTTTATGAAAGATAAACAACATATCAAATGATTTTATTATTTCGCAATCTCGCTGGGGCGGGCGGGTTTTTTTTTTTTTGTAATGTCTCAAATGAA
Organism: Cyrtodaria siliqua; assembly: GCA_037043455.1. Lineage (NCBI taxonomy): Eukaryota > Metazoa > Mollusca > Bivalvia > Adapedonta > Hiatellidae > Cyrtodaria > Cyrtodaria siliqua. Next base: position 70,875 of record JAWPHD010009818.1, on the reverse strand, counting down.
ACATGATGATGGTTCCACACCCAGGGTCCCTCAGGGGGGGTCAAAAGGTCAAATACACTAACAATTCAAATATTCAGTCAATAAAATGTAATGATTTTGGGAATATCAGTATAATTTTCTGAAGGGTCACCATGGGACTCTGGGATAGGGGTCAAAAGTTCAAATATGCAAATACCCTAAACATTTTTTTATTTATTTACAGTGTCATAACATGTATACAGAAAAGCAAAAATAATACTAGTTCTGATCTGAGCATCAAAGAATGATTAAAACAATTACATGTAAAATGGATACAGGGCTAAAGGGAGTTGACCTGTGTGAAGAAAATTTGGCTATTTTGCGACGGGTGCCGTCAAATTCATTCTAGTTCAATTTTACTAATAATAAACATATTTTTGTTGAGACGCTTTATCAAAAAGCTGAACATAGTAAACACAATAAGGGCTGACATCATTTGTCCCTTAATGCTTCAAAATAGATAGCATTTTGTATTTAGCTCAGTTTTAAAATATTAGAGATCAGTTTGGTTTCCAATTATTCTAGGACATGTTATAAAGTAAGCGTATAAATTCCTTCCCCTCCTTTGGGAGGCCTAAGGGGAAAACAAAGATAATTTGATGAACCATTAATCAATTTTTTTCTTATATTTTGTTATGATTATTTCAGTCACAGCTGCGAGCAGCTTGTTCCTGCAGCGTATCACAGTGCGGATATATGTAGACATGGACAGCAGTATCTTCACCCACCTTCTATGAACAGCGATGGCATTCTGGATTTGTCATGTTTTCAACTGAACAATTTGTTACTTTTAAGTTAAAAAAAACCCTAAAATAAGGACTGGTGTTCACAACATTTGAGGAAACGTGTATAAAAAATTAATTTTAGTTCAGTAATATTTTAATGGCAAAATTACACTACGAAAGTGTTTATCTAAACCCTATCCAGGTGTTCAGTCAAAAATAATGTACATGTGCCAATTAAAAGTATATGTTTATTCACGGATACTTAAAATACTGGAGGTAGAATACAGCTAAATGAATTATGAGTTGATAACTCTTTAATTAGACCAGTTTTTGGTTTTATGCTTGGCTGGTTAAAGTTGTTTATATTGCGTGTTTAGTGTTTGTATTTTTAAGATATATTGGTTATATAAAGTCAAACTTGTATTAAGCAACCACTCAAGGGAGTTTCTAAAAATGATTGCTTACTAAGACAGTCATAGAACAGAAACTAATACAAAAATGTATGCGAAAATAGCGCTGTCCGAATTGGAGTCTACTTATAAAGTACGTTGACGAAAGCAAAGTAAATTACATCGTAACTATTTTATGATATAGTTGTTGGGGGGAAAAACAGTTTTGTTTCAAATGGTTATTTCTTGCTAGATTGGCTAAATCTTATGTCATCTATTGACTATGTTTTTGGTAATTGTGTGTGAGTGAAGGAAATTGCATTTTTGTTTTCCCTATGAACATCTTTGTTATTGTCTAAACACTTGTGTGATCCATCAACAAGAACACTTGGCTAATATCCTTATATAATAAACCGATAATTTACCACTTGTATTTCACTTATCGATAATTATTGATATTTGGTGTGAAAACACTCGGTCGTTGGTCGCGTTAGGCAAAAGTCGCTTAAATCATGTAGCATAAGACAATAAGCTGAATGCTTGTGATCGCATGAGCAAGTTCAACTTTATACAACGTCTTGTCAGTAGGTTTCATCAGTAGGTTTAGTAACGGTATACATCTGTTGTAAAGTTTTCCTGTTGGATGGGATCTTACCTAAACATTTCCAGATTCATATTAATATTAATGAAAAATGAATCAATATGATATGGCACTTAGGGTTGTTCCATTAAGACATACCGGGGACGGCACTTAGGTCTGTTCCATTAAGACATACCGGGGACCCCAGGAAGGCAGTTAATTAAACATCTATGGGTGAACGCCATTTTCCGAAGGTTTTGTTCTTTAAACTCAATTTTGCATCTATTGGTGGGTATTCAATATCGAAAGTGCTTTCCTGGAGTCTTGTTTATGTTTTATTGGAATAGCCCTTAGTGGAGTGCACTTCATGTATCGTATTTTAAATATTACTGCTCTCTCAAAAGGGTCACACGGCAATCTTGATTTTTTATCAAATTGTTTTTCAAATAACTTGCATTTGTTCAATCATTAATTGTTTTTGCGTATTCAAAGAACATTATCTTACACCAGTAATATACTCAAAAACTTAATTCAGTTATTTTCAAGCAGGTTAAAGTCAAAATGATACTAGATTAATAAATTAAGAGGTAATTTAAAATGCTTTTTAAAAACTTCCAAGATTGCCATGTGTCCCTTTAATATCCAAAAAATTATGTTATTGCATTCGGACGCTGTGGTTTCTATAGGACCCTATATCCCATTTTTGTTGGAACGAATGTAACAACTTCCTAAAGATCTTTCATGATGTTACCTCCATTTTATATACCAAGCAAAAATAAAAAGCACCCCCTTTTTTGCTGGTATTCTTATTGGCCAGTTTTTGAGGGCATAGGATGGCTCAAACAGCACTTTAATTAAACAGTTTTTGATGTTTGTAAGCACACTTCACTGAGTAATAAATATTCCATTCAACCGTGTTTCAGATTTTACCAAGCAATACTCCTTTATGGATGCTATGGAAACTTTAAACGGAGGTAATTTGATGATGGTTTTTTGATGAGCAAAAGCTGATATTTACACAACCGGTGTGTTTTTGTGATTTTTTTTTTGGTAAGCAACATGTAGTCAATATTGTCTGAAAAATGTACTTAATTTTCATAGATTTAAAGTGTTTTTAACAAAAATGCATAGTTAGTGGGATAACTCCCTTTTGTACTAAACTTTTCAGAAAAATACTTTGGACTATTTATTGGTGGTGGTCTAATTATTCTATGTACACCATTATTTACTGTTTTGCATTCTATATAATAAGAAGGGAAAAAATAAGGGGTACTTTTTATCTTTGCCCAGTTTATATATGCTTTATATCATAATATCCAATTCAGTGTTGCCTGTGCAAGCTTGAAGAAGTCTGGGATATTTTTCCCCTCAAGGTCAGGAAATTTGAAAAATCAGATTTTGAATAAAAACAAAAGGTCACGAAAAAACAAACGCTTATTGAACGAATTACTTCAATATCTGTGATACAAATACATTTTTTTTTGGAAATTAATCTATTAAACACAGCTATATATAAATGTTTTGCTGTGTTATTGTTATATTAATATATAGTTACCATATTAGTTTCATTTTGTTGTTGTAATATTTATATATATGTTTCTCTGTGTAGTTGTAATATATACTGAAAGGAAAAAGAAATGCATAATGGAAAGGTTTAAACAGCAACGAACACACCAATGATTACCCCTTTATAAAGTTTCATTATCGACGGAATGCGAATTTGGCTCAAGCCGGTGAGCAAACGTTGCAATCTCTTAACATTAAACACAATACTGAAATGGCTCGACTTTTTCAAGCGAAACTTTCAACATTTATGAATTTTGTGTAACGAAGTATACTTTGATTAAAATGTCTACTACATGACAGACTTGTCCTTTCTGTAATAAGTTGTAGCCCCTTTTTGTACAAAACACGTTGAGATATCTGGAATAATACGTGGAATTGGGTGTATATAATAGTGTATTATAGGCAATTTTTTGATTATGCGTTTCTTCTTCCTTTCAGTATTTTATATAAATGTTTCACTGTGTAGTACATGTATGTACACCATTGTTTATTTCCTGTTTTGCATTCTGTATAAGCAGTGAAAAAATAAGGGGTACTTTTTACTTTTGCTCAGTTTTTGTATGCCTTCTTTAATATTCCCCCAAGGTCCGGGGATTTTTAAAAATCAGAAATTAAATTTTAAAAAAATGTCAGTGAAATGTCAGAATTAAAACTTGGTTTGATGCAATTTCATTATCCAAATTTATGCAGGATTTATCAGTTATTTTTTTTTTTTTTAAAGAAACTAGTTTAAAATTCATTACTTTTGTATGATCAAGTTGTGACTGTACGACCATTTTAAAAATAATGTACAGATGTAAAATGTTTGAATTGAAACCAAGGTCAAAATGGGTGGAGTGGACACGGCTGTAGGGGAGGTGGAGGCCGATTAAATTGCATCAAATTGGTGGGGTATCACTATTGCGTTTCCGACAATTTAATCACTATGATTAATAGTTTTTGTTGTTCAACTTGTTTCAAATTACATTGTATACACATCCGGATGGGCAGTTACTACCGGTTTGGGTAGTTTGTGTGTTTGGAATCAGATTGGAATGGAAATGCTAAAGAAAGTCAGGGGGGGTAGAAGAAGCCTTTCTGGTCTGAGCGTAGATTCTTCCTACCTCCCCTCCTATGCAAAATAAAAAAGAAAGAAATAATAACGCTAGGTTTCAATTAGGGTTGGGGCAGCTGGCTCGCAGATTTCCTGGCTTTCTGAAGTTTTCCCTGTTAATCACGATTCTAATCCCAAAGGATTGTGGATGTTTTTGATGAGTATTTGCATGAAAATGTACAATTTGTGATCATTCACTGCCTCTCAGTTCCCTTAGAAATGGATTGTTACTTATTACGGAGGCATTATTCTCCTTGTATTCACTGCATCTGGTTTATTGTTTAATTTAGTTCATAACATGTTTAGTAATTTTGTTTTACATAGTCTATGAACAATTTAGCAAATGTGATCTAGCTATGACTATTGTCATATCACCTAAGAGGAGCAATTGTACAGACACGTACAATATTTCCCTTACAAGTGCAGGTTCCCTTTGGTTGGACATTATGTGTGTATTTATGTTCATCCAACTTATTGTCAATACCGTTTATAAAGTTGTATAACTTTGATATATGAGTTACACTTTCAATTCAAAGTAAAATAAATTTAGACAAGTACAAAACTATACTATAGTTCTTAGTGCCTTGCTTTCCACATTGACAATAATGAACTCGGGTTACCTGCACTAAATTGTACGGCCGAAAACGAAACATAAATGACATTTGGTCAGGTAAGACGGAATTTTATTTGGCTGATATAAATGTTTCACTGTAATGTTTCCGTGTTGTGTAGTATGTACACCATTGTTTATTTCCGGTTTTGCATTCTGTGTAAGAAGTGAAAAAATCAGGGGTTCTTTTTACTTTTGCTCAGTTTATATATGTCTTCTTTAATTTTCCCCCAAGGTCAGGGGATTTTTAAAAATCAGAAATTAAATTTAAAAAAAATGTCAGACTGAGTGAAATGTCAGAATTAAACCAGGTTTGATGCAATTTCATTATCCAAATTTATGCAGGATTTATCAGTTACTTTTATTCTTTTTTTTTAAAGGAACTTGTTTAAAATTCATTACTTTTTTATGATAAAAGTTGTGACTGTACGACCATTTTAAAAATAATGTACAGATGTAAAATGTTTGAATTCAAAACAAGGGCAAAATGGGTGGAGTGGACACGGCTGTAGGGGAGGTGGAGGCCGATTAAATTGCATCAAGTTGGTGGGATGAAAAATGACAGGGAAGACGGAATTTTATTTGGCTGATATTCTGGCAACCTTGAAATTTATTCCATAGATTTTTTTCTTTAATAGGCATAATTGTGTTCACTAGATTTGTATCTGTAGTAGATGCCCAGCCTATTTTCTTGGCACATGTTGACGCTATCATGAGATAAATGAACTTGGAACTAAATAATTATCTACAAGATTTTTATATTGCCGGCTTAAAATAAATTCCTGTATACTTGCAGTCAAAACTTCCTCTGAAAAATGCTTTATATAAGGAACATTTATTTTTATTATACCTCACTGTAAAACCCCACGAAAAATTCCCATACAGGCCCATGAACAATCAAGACTGTTTCTCGATTATGACGTGGACCGGTCATAATTTAATGTACTGTTTCATGATTGCAATTGTTGTAATATATTATATAAATGTTCCACTGTGTTGTAATAAATGTTCCACTGTGTTGTAATAAATATATAAATGTTCCACTGTGTAGTTGTAATAAATATATAAATGTTCCACTGTGTAGTTGTAATAAATATATAAATGTTCCACTGTGTAGTTGTAATAAATATATAAATGTTCCACTTTGTAGTTGTAATAAATATATAAATGTTCCACTTTGTAGTTGTAATAAATATATAAATGTTCCACTGTGTAGTTGTAATAAATATATAAATGTTTCCCTGTGAAGATGTAATAAATATATAAATCGCCCGACTGTGTTTTTGTAGTTGTTTCTCCAATGAGACTGATTAAGTTTATTGGAGGCATGGAATTTCCCCCGTTTTACCCTGTAGAAGTATATAATGGACGATTTTATGAGTCTGCTTGTATTGAATATTAAACTTGGATAACTTGAAAAAAGACAGCAAATATTCTGCCTTCATTGGCTTTATTACCTTCCCATATAGAGAAAAGTTATAAAATAGGGTGGATGGACATTGTTGAACCCAATAAACCATATAAAACAGCAGTCATTGTGCTGGATTATGTTCATGAGTATGTTTAGCTTGTCTGTTTTTGACAAAGTGCGGTATTTTCTCCACTTAATAGTTGTCTGTATACTCTGGTTAATGTTTTGTATGTTAGCTTGTATCTACTTCATATATTAGATAGGAACTTCACATATCTTCAACACCATTAGTCCTGACGGATGAGTCTGCACCGAAAATTGCAATAGTTTATACACTATGTTGATATTGTTGATATTACTGATTTTTAGCTCTACTGATCAAAGATCAGCAGAGCTTATGCCATGGTGCGGTGTCCGTCCTCCGTAAACTGTTTTTGTATCAACTACTCCCCTGAAACTACTGGATGGATTTTCATGAAACTTTACAGGGATGTTGCCCATGATGTCTAGTTGATCCTAGCAAAAACTCACGTTGATGTGAAATCCAAGATGGCTGCCAAAGCTAAAAATAGATTTAAAAAAAGTTTGTGGTGACTACTTCTTGAAAAGGAAGAGATCTTTTCTAAAATGATCTGTATGACATGTTGATCCTTATCGAAAATCATTTTGATTCAACGTTAAACATGGCTGCCAGTGGCCATCTTTGTTCACATAGTAAAAAGTTGTAGCGACTACTCATCTGAAACTACAACGGATTTTCATGAAACTTCACAGGTATATTGCTCTTGATGTCTTATTGATCCTAGCAAAATTTCAGGTTGTATTGATGTTGGACTTTTTGTAAAATAATCAGCATGACATGATGTTGATCCTTGTCGAAAAGTATTTTTGACATTAAAAATGGCCGCCAGTGGCCATCTTTGTTTAGAGATGAAATAAAAACTTGTAGCGACTGCTTCTCTGACACTTCTTGACAAATTTTCATGAAACTTGTCAGAAATGTTGCTCTTGATGTCTAATTGATCCTAGCAAAATTTCAGGCTAGCCATAAATTCAAGATGGCCACCAAGGCTAAAAATAGATTAAAAAACAAATATTTGTAGCGACTACCTGAAAACTATAAGTGATATTGATATGGGACTTTTCTAAAATGATCAGCATGTCATGATGTTGACCCTTGTCAAAAACAAATTATTCGACATTAAACATGGCTGCCGTGGCCATCTTTGTTTACATAGAATTATATAATAAAAACTTGTAGCGACTACTACTTCCGAAACTGCTTGACAGATTTTCATGAAACTATACAGAAATGGTGCTCCTGATATCTAGTTGATCCTAGCAAAATTTCAGACGGCCGGAAATTTAAGATGGCCACCACGACTAAAAATAGATCAATTTTTTTTTTTTTTTTAGCGAATACTTCCTGATAACTATTAAGTGATATTGATAGGAGACTTTTTTTAAATTATCGGCATGACATGTTGTTGGTCAGTGTTCAAAATCATTTTGATTCAATGTTAAACATGGCTGCCAGTGGCCATCTTTGTTTACACAGAGTTATATAGTAAAAGCGTGTAGCGATTACTCCTCTGAAACTACTTGACGGATTTTCATGAAACTTCGCAGGAATGTTGCTCTTGATATCTAGTTGATCCTAGGAAAATGTCAGGACAGTCGAAATTCAAGATGGCCATGACAGCTAAAAATAGATTACTTCTTGAAAACAAAAAGTGATATTGATATGGGACTTTTTCTAAAATGATCAGCATGACATGATGTTGGTCTTTGTTGAAAATCATTTTGATTTGACGTTAAACATGGCTGCCAGCAGTCATCTTTGTTTACAAGAGTTATGTAGTAAAAACTTGTAGCGACTACTCTTCTGAAACTACAGATTTTCATGAAACTTCACAGGAATGCTGATCTAGCTATCAAAACCTAGCTGTATAGCCACAAGGTCATTGACCTCTTGTTTATAAAATACTAGAAGGGTGTTCCATGGAACACTTGTGTCACCTGTCATGTGCTTATTTCAGCAAGTAGACAGAGGGTGCAAACTTTCATGAATTATGGAACAGATTTTTCTTTTTTAATTGAGGCATTTGAATAAGTAGTAAGCAAGAACTGTAATATTTTGCCAATTTGCCAAATAAGCTTGGCTAGTATAAAGTTATTTAGTCCCCCACTGGACCCGGGGGGATCTATAGGTTAACACCCTGTTTGTCCGTCCGTCCGTCCTTTCGAAAATGCTTGTCCGAGCCATATTTTCAATACTATAATACTTCGAGATACCGAACTTGGTGTGTGGATACATCTTGGGATAACGGTGTTTCGCGTACCAAAATAAGGTCCCTGTGACCTTGACCTGTGACCTCTGTTATAGAAAATGCTTGTCCGGACCGTATTTTTAATACTATAACACTTTGAGATACCAAACTTGGTATTTGAATACATCTTGGGATAGCGGTGTGTGCGTACCAAAATAAGGTCGCTGAGACTTTGACCTGTTACCTCTGTCATAGAAAATGTTCCAAAAATGCTTGTCTGGGCCATATTTTCAATACTATAAGACTGAGATACCAAACCTGATGTTTGGATAGATCTTGGGATAGCGGTGTTGTGTTTCGCGTACCAAAATAAGGTCAATGTGACCTTGACCTGTGACCTCTGTCATAGAAAATGCTTGTCCAGACCGTATTTTCAATACTACAACACTTATAGTATTAAGAGACACCAAACTTGGTATGTGAATACATCTTGGGATACCCTCACCGCTGTAGGTTCGATCCCTCAGGGGCCTAGGAATTTTTATGTGAGGAAGTTATCCAGCTGGCTTACGGAACGTCGGTGGTTCTACCCAGGTGCCCGCCCGTGCACGAAAATTGCCCGGAGAGGCACCTGGGGTCTTCCTCCACCAATGGAAGCTGGAAAGTCGCCATATGACCTTAGCTGTTGGTGCGACTATAAAATCCAATTCAATTCAATTCACATCTTGGGATAGTGGTGTGTCGCGTACCAAATTAGGTCATTGTGACCTTGACCTTGATCTTTGACCTCCATCATAGGAAATGTCTGGAAAATGCTTTTCTGGGCCGTCCAGATCGGACCATTTACACCGGAGCTATGGTCCTTGCTATAATTTGCTTCGTTAAGACGATAGAGCCTTCATTTTTCATTGAATCTTTTCCAAACTTTACAAGATTGTTATCTGATTTTGAAAACCAGCCAGATCAGACCAGTAACAAGGGATTTATGGCCCTTGATTTTCTGGAATATGCTTTCATTTGTCTCGATAACACAATAGGACCTTCATTTTCCCATCTTTACCAAACTTTACAAGACTACTTATATTAATGAAAGCTCAAACAAGTTAAAAACCCAGCCAAATTGGATAAGTAACATGAGAGTTATGGCCCTTGATTTAGTTAAAAATGCTGTATTTTACATGATAACGCCTTCATTTTTCATCCGATCTTTACCAAACTTTACCAGTTTGTTAATATCAATGGAAGCTTGAATGGATTCGAAAACCAGCCATCTCGGATTAGTATCAACAGATTTAGTTAATAATGCTGTATTTTGCCTCATACAGATGATAAAGGCCTTCATTTGACCGCATTTCATCGAAAATTTACAAGGATGATAATTACCAAAGAGTATGAGAGTGGAGCTTTGGAAACGGCCGAACACGACTCATACAAAATATTGCAGTCTCAGTTTGATTGAGACTGTTCATGAATGGTAGTGAAATATGCTAGGTATCGCATATCGTCACCGTGTTCCAGTTGAATGATTTTGGTGAAGTTATGTCCCTCTAAAGGTTTTAATACACAAACCTTGTCCGGACTTCCTCCTGAACCCCTGGCCAGATTTCAACGAAACATTTTAGGGATGATGAGTATCAGGCGTAGTTGTGCATATTTTCTCCATGTTCCAACTGAATGATTTTTGGTGGAGTTATGGCCCTTTAAAGGTTTTTATATACAAACTTTGTCCAGACTAGTCTCTTCTGAACTCCTGGCTGGATTTCAATGAATCTTGGCGGGGATGATGAGTACCAAGCCAAGCTGTGCATATCATTGCAGTGTTGCAGTGTTCTGCTTGAACGATGTTTGGCGAAGTTATGGCCCTTTCAAGGTTTTAATAAATAAACATACTCCGGACTAGTTTTCCTGAACCCCTGGCCAGATTTCAATGAAACGTTGCATGGATGATCAGTACTAAGCCTAATTGTGCATATCATTGCAGTGTTCTGCTCGAAAGATTTTTGGCGGAGTTATGGCCCTTTCAATGTTTTAATAAACAAACTTACACCGGAGTAGTTCTCCTGATCCCCTGGCTTAATGGCTTTGGTGTGCTATTCCATTTTCAGGGCATTTTATAAAAAAAAGAATTTAAATGCATTATGTTGAAAGGAATGTATTAACTTGTTTTGTTTTTAATGTTGAGATAACATTTTGACATAATAAAAACGTTTGTGCTTAAAAGTGGTGCTGGCTTTAACTTTTCTGTTGTCCCAATGGTACATGTATGTATGTAGGGGAGACCGGGGCACTCTGGGACATGGGGCACTGCGGGACATTTAATTTATTTGGTCTTTTGAGTGCTTTGATTTTGAACATTTTCACAAAGAAGATTTATATAACCAAGCTTCTCGTTGAACAAAAGTTTCATGGCGGGAAGGATGTAATTTTTTCAGCTGGTCAGTAAAATGTGTTTTTAACCTCCTAAGTAAAGTTCTTACATTGATGGATATTACCTTCTAAGACTTTCAATTGTTCTTCAAAGATTTATGTTATTTATTCAACATAAAAAGTTTTATTAAAGCCATATTTCGTAGTATGATAATTGACCATGGCTTAGTTTGTTTTGAATTTGATGACAGCTAACATGGGTGGGGTAGGTTGGGGTACTCTGGGACAGTGACATCGGGGCACTCTGGGACAGTGTCTCAGAGTGCCCCATACACATGTTGTTACAGAGTGTGGACAATTCCCTTAACATAAAGAAATAATAATGGTACAAAATCATAAAGGGAAATCAAAGGAAAACTAATGGGAAAATTCCTCCGGAAGAAATGAGAGAAGCTGTCCGTTTGGTTATAGCTGGCAAAGCTATTCGTGAAACTTCTGCTCGTTTTAGTATTGCAAAGTCCACTCTGAAGAGATATGTAGATAAGGCAAAGCTTAAAGGTATTGACACAAGAATGACACCAGTATGGAATAATCGGAAGGTCTTTTGAGAAAGTCAAGAATTAGAGGTTGAAACCCATTTAGTTACCGCTAGTAAATTACATCATGGTCTGTCAACAGTTGTCACAAGCATAGCTATGAATTAGCTGAGATTGCAAAAATCAAAAAGAAAGAAAGTGCTAAACCTAAGGTATGAGGCAACCAAGAATAAACAAACCCCTTCGAAGATAGATACTGGTAAGGTAACCGTTACTAATCATGATTCAGATAGTGAGGACAGTGAAACAAATGTTGATGAAATGTTGGGGTCAGACACAGACTTTGAGGAAGATTTTAGAAACAGTGTTGGTAATGCAGAGTAATTTAATTTTGATAAGGGTGACATACAGGAAGGTGATTATTTGTTAGTCAAGTATGACTCAAAATCATCAACCAAATACTTCGCTGGGAAATATATTCAAATGGTAAATGGTGATTACGAAATCAGTTTTCTTACTCGTCAGGCGATCAAAATGAAAACCATTCTGTTCATATTTCCTGACAAAGTAGACTTAGATAACATCAAATTTGAAGACATTGTAATGAAGTTACCAAGCCATGCTCTACAGGAGGTACTGCACATGCATGTAAGCAGTTGAAGTTTGATGTGGACTTGAGAGGCTTTTTCTAAGAAACAGTATTGGAAGTTTTGATAGTCGCAATGTGGTTAATACCTGTTTTTAACTTGTTAATTTCTTTATATTGTTCCTTTTGTTTAACCTGTTAACTTGTTTATAGTGTTCCTGTGTTTAACTTGTTAACTTGTTTATAGTGTTCCTGTGTTTAACTTGTTAATTTCTTTATAGTGTTCCTGTGTTTAACCTGTTAATTTGTTTATTGTGTTCCTGTGTTTAACCTGTTAACTTGTTTATAGTGTTCCTGTGTTTAACTTGTTAACTTGTTTATAGTGTTCCTGTGTTTAACTTGTTAACTTCTTTATAGTGTTCCTGTGTTTAACCTGTTGACTTGTTTATAGTGTTCCTGTGTTTAACTTGTTAATTTCTTTATAGTGTTCCTGTGTTTAACCTGTTAACTTGTTTATAGTGTTCCTGTGTTTAACTTGTTAACTTCTTTATAGTGTTCCTGTGTTTAACCTGTTGACTTGTTTATAGTGTTCCTGTGTTTAACTTGTTAATTTCTTTATAGTGTTCCTGTGTTTAACCTGTTAACTTGTTTATAGTGTTCCTGTTTTTAACTTGTTTATAGTGTACCTGTGTTTAACTTGTTAATTTCTTTATAGTGTTCCTGTGTTTAACCTGTTAACTTGTTTATAGTGTTCCTGTTTTTAACTTGTTAACTTGTTTATAGTGTTCCTGTGTTTAACTTGTTAATTTCTTTATAGTGTTCCTGTGTTTAACCTGTTAACTTGTTTATAGTGTTCCTGTGTTTAACCTGTTAATTTCTTTATAGTGTTCCTGTGTTTAGCCTGTTAACTTGTTTATAATGTTCAGTGTTCCTGTTGAAATAAAAGTATCTCTTTAAAATGATGAAAGTTATTTGTCCCACTGTACCCCATGTAATGTCCCAGAGTACCCCATGGCTGGGGCACTCTGGGACATTTCATGGACATTTTTTAAACCATGACGCTGAAGAAACATAATGATACATGCCATTTTAAATGGCTAAACTATCCGTATTGAAGTCGACTTTACTACAAATAAAGCACATTTAAAAAATACACATTTATAAATGATGTGGATGAAATTATGTGTTTTTTGTCCAAGAGTGCCCCGGTCTCCCCTATATATATATATATAGATAGGTTTTAATTTAAAAAAAACACTTTGAAACAAGTGTTAAAGTGGAAACAGATCATGTTGTATTCTGCTTCTCAAAATTGACTATCCAGATAACAACAGGGACGCATACTCTTGATTTGTTTAAAACTTAAGGCATCCCGTTATTTTTTAGCAGTTTTGCTGTGTTTGTCGTCCGTCTCTGCGTCCGTCTGTCTGTCCATCCATAAACCTTTTTTGTAGCGACTACTCCTCTGAAACTACTGGATGGATTTTCATGAAACTTTACAGTGATGTCTGGTTGATCCTAGCAAAAATACATGTTGATGTGAAATCCAAGATGGCCACCAAAGCTTAAAATAGATTTTTTAAAAGCAAGTTCCTTCTTGAAAACTATGTGATATTGATATGGGACTTTTTCTAAAATAATCAGCATGACATGATGTTGGTCCTTATCAAAAATCATTTTGATTGGTCATTAAACATGGCTGGCAGCGACCATCTTTGTTTACATAGAGTTACGTAGTAAAACTTGTAGCGACTACTCCTCTGAAACTACTTGAAGGATTTTCATGAAACTTGATAGAAATGTTGCTCTTGATGTCTAGTTTGTCCTAGCAAAATTTAAGGTCAGTCAGAAATTCAAGATGGCCGCTACGTCTAAAGATAGATTCGACATTAAACATGGCTGCCAGTGGCCATCTTTGTTTATATAGAGTTATACTTGTAGCGACTTCTCTGAATTTACTTGACGGATTTTCATTGAACTTCACAGGATTGTTGCTCTTGATGTCTAGTTGATGCTAGCAAAATTTCAGGCTGGCCAGAAATTCAAGATGGCTGCCATGGCTTAAATAGATTTAAATCAACATAAAGTAACATCTGACAATAGTGTGAACTTTTTATTTTATAATTAAATAAGAAATGTCACTGTAAGTGACAAATGCCCCGAAATAACCTTTGACCTCTAAGTACCTTGACCTTGCAGCCACGGTGCAGATTTTGTGCACGACACGTCATCTGGTTGTGTTGAGCACTTGTACCAAGTTATTTGAAAATCCGTTCAGGCATGCAAAAGTTATTGACCGGACATGATTTGACCTTGTAAGTGTGACCTTGACCTTGGGGTCACAGACCAAGATTATGTGCGCAACACATCGTCTTGTTGTGGTGAGCAACTTGTGCCAAGTTATTTGAAATGCCAGAGTTATTGACCGGACATGATTTGACTTCTGACCTCCAAGTGTGACCTTGAAGCTACAGACCTGGATTTTGTGCACGACACGTTGTCTTGTTATGAACACTTGTGCCAAGTTATTTTAAAATCCGTCCTGGAATGCCAGAGTTATTTACTGGACTTTATTTGACCTTCGATCTCCAAGTCTGACCTTGACATTAAAGCCACGGACCTGGATTTTGTGCGCAACACATCGTCTTGTTGTGGTGAGCAACTTGTGCCAAGTTATTTGAAATGCCAGAGTTACTGACCGGACATGATTTGACTTTTGACCTCCAAGTGTGACTTTGAAGCTACAGACCTGGATTTTGTGCACGACACGTCGTCTTGTTGTGAACACTTGTGCCAAGTTATTTTAAAATCCGTCCTGGAATGCCAGAGTTATTTACTGGACTCTATTTGACCTTCTATCTCCAAGTGTGACCTTGACATTAGAGCCACGGACCTGGATTTTGTGCGCGACACGTCGTCTTGTTGTGTTGAGCACTTGTGCCAAGTTATTTGAAAATCCGTCCAGAAAAGCAGTTATTGACCGGACACGATTTGACCGTTGACCTCTAATTGTGACCTTGACCTTGGAGCCACGGACCTGGATTTTGTGCTCGACACGTTGTCTTGTTGTGGTGAGTACTTGTGCCAAGTTTTTTGAAAATCTGTCCAGGAATGCCAGAGTAATTGACCGGACTCAATTTGACCTCTAAGTTTGGCCTTGGAGCCACGAACCTGGATTTTGTGCACGACACGTCGTCTTGTGGTTAGTTACAAGGTCAGTATAACATACATATATAACATACATATTTTAAGAATTCAAACTCTGTATTGTCTAGACATAATAAAAATGGCTTTAACCAGCAGACCAAACCCCAAAACTGGAAATTTGAATTATAGTGGGGAAGATTGGTGACATATATTGGTAAAACTGTGCATTTTGTGACAAAAGCACCAAACTTGACACATAGCTAGACAATACTCTACTAAACATTTTTGGCTATGGACCCACCTCAGATTTGGCCGCCATTTTCAAAATGGCCTCCAAATATTCCATAAAGAATTAATGAAGCCCATAATTGCATGGTTTCATCACAACTTGTTATTGTAAATAAACGAAATTCAGGACATTTATAGAAAATAAAATATGCAGTATAATTTGGGTATTTTTTTTCTTCAAAATGGCTGCCATTTTCAAAATGGCCACCAAAAACGCTTTTTCAGTTTTTATATTTTTTTATAGAAAGCAATCAAAAATGTTGATGTGCTTTACAAAGGTTGTCTTCTTATACAGATATATTTATGTGTATCTCTATATTTCAATAAATAGTTGTTAGATACACCCCTATACTAGTTTGTCTTAGTTGTCTTTAGCCTTAAGCATTTCTGAAGTGTGTTTAAGTTTCAGTCTCATCTTTATTAGCAGCTTTTAGTATATAATAACTCGTGTAAGTATACATCCAGTGACTTGGTAAAACACTATTAAGTTATACACAACAATCTTGAATTCTTTATCAAGCATCCAAATTGATTAATCCAATATCAATTTGACTTTAAAATTTCTTGCATATACTTAAATACAATGCAGAATTTTTTTAAATGTTTGTGGTTATTCTATTACAAGTTTTAATATATTACTGGTGCAATATATTCACCAATGAGCAATATGTAAAACTAATTTGCTATGAACTATTTACATAAAACTAGTTTTAAAACATGCATATGAAGTAGCAAAACTAACGGGACGCCGCATGTTATAAAAAAATCAAACTAGCCGAGTCTTCTAAACGCTTCGAGAAAAAATATCGGAAAGGATACTTAAACAATATTTTTTTCATCTCCGATTTATTGAAATTAGATTTAATTACGACCTTAAATTACATTTGTTAATTTAAGAAACAATATTAACAAGACACTATCAGAAAACAAAATCAAAAAGAAGTTTGTTATATACACAAACTCAAATGTAATAAGTGGTCATATCATTTGAACATTTTCAATATGAGCATGATGAGAGCTAACATTAAATTTAATCAAATCTTACTATCTGTGATCTGAATGGTACAATTTTTCTTAATCACAGTCACAGTACCCAACGTCCCTTTTTTAAAAGACTGTATACATCATTCATTCATTCTTAGACACTTCGTTCGCAACACACTTGTCTCTTTGACATCTACATGTAATAAGTCCCTTGCAAACGTTGATGCCTGTGGTAGTGTTATCGAGAATGGCTTTAACATATCCTCTCCCAACCGCAGTCATCGGATGTAGGCATTTCGCAGGTGGACCTAAAGGCCATGTCTCCAACAATGTCCAATTACAACCTATTAAACAACTCGGCAGGTGTGCTTGAAACGAGCTACATCAGTTGGTGAGTTGGACTTGTATCTTGGAACCATTGAATGTCAACAATTCTTTGCGACATCAACATGCACTTCCTCTTGTCGAACATGCACTTCCTCTTGTCATACATTTTCCAACAAGGACAACTTTTGGAACTGGAAAGCTTGTGCAACCTCAACATAGTATTTCCAGATTTTCCATGCACAGGTTTTACCCTTTTCAGCAAATGAAGATATTTCATTACATCTAGTAAGTGTGAAAAGCAACTATTCGTCTTGGTTTATATGAACTAATGAATAGGCAATATAGTGTGCAACGAAGAAGCTCAGTAAAGTGATTCCTAGCTCCTAAAACTAACCCATAGCTCATCTAACTGTATTTACTGTACCATTGCTATAACATGTACTACAACATCTGTGTCTAGTGTATATAGCAATTGTTTGGCACATGCCACATGCAACACATGCATTGTATCGTATCATCTTAGTGAAATGATCGAGATCAGTCTCGGAGTTTCGTTGTCAGATACAAGGCACATCTTCATCTCTGTTTTAATGAACGTGTTTTAAGTTTCTCTTCTATCGAAACGATTGCTATGCCAGTTAACCAGAGCTCTGATTTTGTTTTGCATGATGGCCATCACCTACTAAACCTTCTGCAACTGACATTCAACAATGTGTAAAAGAACTTGTTAATCATACTTACTAATGTGTTGCAAGCATTACCTGCATTTTAAGGCAGCTCGTATAGCCTGATTAAAATCCTAAAAACTTTTCCAAAGTTAGAAAAGGCTGGTGAGACACCCTAATCTGCCGTTAATCGGAACCTAATTATGATACATATATATGCGAGAAGAGAAAGCAAGTTATATCATCTGTTGTAGGTGACAACTGAGGAAAGAAAACATGTTCTGGTTTATCTGTTTAAAGACAGACTTGGCTATGTCATCTATAAGCTCTGTTACAAACGTGTCATGCTTTGCGTTACATAATTTACCTATTTGTTGCAATTTCTGTCACACAAGAGCCGACTATGTAACATAAGTCAAGTACCAGTAAATCCTTAATATTGTCCTTGCATATATTTTCTAATTCCTCTACTGTGTCACTCAAACTGTCTTACGAACATCATGATGGAAAAGATTAGGGTCCTTTCATAGGCAGCGCCTGATGAATTATTGCAGTAACTGAAATTAACAGATAACTCAGACCATATCTGGTTCAGAGATCATCCAATGTGGAAGCTGCGATGTGTTTACAGCACCTACTGCACCTTCATCTTCTTTCGCAATCTTATATTTCTGTTTGTGAGCTAGTTTATTGGGTATTGATGAGACAACACTAATGAAGTTTATCTCACACACAGAGATGATTAATTTTAAGATTTAATGTGTAACTGGACAGTTCTGCAATTGCGAACTTTTGGTTTCTCTTTATGATTGTCATGTGCAATATTCAATGGTCTAAGGCTTGCCTTGCTCACACTTCAAATAACTGTAAGCCCGGTTAATCATAAGTATGGTAATCACGTGATGAACATTCCCTGATGCATGTGTTTATTTCAGAAAGGAATCTGCAGTGTCATAATTGCCACAAGGGCACTGGTCCATCTATTGTCTTCAGACAAGTCTCAGATTGTTTTAAGTGCCTCCATTTTAAATACGAAGGTTTCAACGCAAAATGCCATTATGATTTTCAAATTGGGTTTCAGGCCAATTTCATTTCTGCTCGGCAACTATATATTTTTGACGCAGTTAATCTGTTAGCATAAAATGTCTTCGCGTTTAGGTTTTGTTTACCAAGTCAATGTATTTTAGGGTTTAATAAATATATTTTATAATGAACCGACAGTTTGTGATAAGAAAATTAGTTTAGTACCCTTCAGAAATTCCAAAGGCTGGAGAAAATGTAGAGCCAATCCGAAGTGAAATTTGATTTAAACTTGTAAATCGCTTAACCATAGGGTGCCTCTAAATAACTCTTTATTGCAATATTAACAAACAAATACTATGCCAAGAAAACTGAGTGAACAAATTCGACATATTAGTTACTTTCTTACAAACAACTATTAAACAAATTATACTTTTTACTATTTTCAACAGGTTTTGGCGGCCATTTTGAAAACGGCAGCCATTTTGAAATTAAAATATACCCAGATTGTATTTCATGACCCTTTGTCTATCATTTTGCGGATTTTTTTGCGATTGCTATAATACATGTTGTCAAAACCTAATACATATAGGTTCAACTGATTATTTATTACATATTTGGCGGCCATTTTAAAATGGCGGCCATTTTGAAAAATCTGGCGTGGGACCATAGCCAGTTTTTTTAGTATGGTATTGTCTAGCTATGTGCAAAGTTTGGTGCTTTTGTCAAACAATGCACACTTTTTTCACCAATCTGCTCCACTATTAAGAGTTACCAATTCATAATTCATTTCAGGCATATTCAATCACAGGCATGTTAAGAATCCACAAATAAACCTATACTTTTAATCTTTAATTATACTTTTACAGCACATATACATTATTATATGACCTGAACACCTGGATAGAGCTTTGATAAACATTTTTTAAGTGTAATTTTACTATTATTTTTGTAATTTTACTGTTATTTGGCGGGTTACACGGTAATTTCTTTTAAAACAACAATCCCTATCAGATTTTTAATCAGAAGGTCATGGTCATATTGACCCGACACCCGGGAAAGGCTTTAAACATAGAAACCTTAGCAAACGGGTGTACAATTTTCCTTTAGGTGGCACTCTAGTTAAATTAACTGGTTTCATTGGTCCATGTTGTGTCAATGAACCAATCAGAATGCTTCATTCAGATTTTCATTTGGTTGTTTCTATCATGACATCACTTTCTGGTATTATAACAGCACACCCTGGTAGTATGACATCACGTCATGCTATTATGACATCACTTCATGCCATTATGATGCAACTCAGTGCGTTCTCAGAACTGAATGAGACTTTTAATTGCTGTGAGAAACAGATTAAGACTTTTTTTTCACTCATTGAGGTATATAATATATAATATGCATAATATAACATTTTTTTGGTTCAGAAATCAACGCACGTCATCTCGATATGGTGAACATTTGTGCCAAGCTATTTCAAAATCCTTCAAGCAGTTCAAGAGATATGGAGAGTACACGAAATATAGTGCATATTACCTTCGACCTATAAGTGTGACTTTGACCTTGAGCGGACGTGGCTGGAAGTTGCGTTCTGCACATCGTCTCGATATGGAGAACATGTGTGTCAAGCTATTTCTCAAATGGTACAATAGATATGGAGAGGACACGAAATATAGTGCATATGACCTTTGACCTCTAAGTGTGACTTTGACCTTGAACGGAAGTTGCCCTCTGCACCTTGTCTCGATATGGTGAACATTTGTGTCAAGTTATTTCAAAATCCCTCAAGCGCTTCAAGTGATATGGAGAGGACACGACTTGTGATGGACAGAGATACAGACAGACAGACAAACATCCAAGCTAAAAATAATATGTCTCCCAAGTATCAAAACAGTAGAGTGTAACCTTATGAGGTATTAAAATGTATAGTATGTAACTTTATGAAGTTTTCATTATGTATTTTCAAATCATAAAAAAAGAAAAAGAAAATATGAATAACAGGAGAAATAATTAAAAACTTCATGGAATCATGTGTAAAAATTAGTGGAGTATAACCTTATGTGCTTTTCATAATTTCTAATTAATATTATGTTATGATGTCATAACTATTATTTTGTACTGCCAGAGATAGTCATATTAGCCAAATCAGGACTTGAACCTGAATATTCCCTAGGACTTTCCAAGGGTTGCTCTTTCCATTTGAGCTATTTGGCTGAGAAAACAAATGACTCTAGCAGTATTATATATTAGTATGGGGTTGTATTGAGAGACAATAGTAAGGGTCAGGTTTCTACATTCGATATCTGTATATGCTTGTATTAAGGGACACTGGTTGGGTCAGGTTTCTACATCGGATATATGTATGGGCTTCCATTAGGTTTCTAAATTAGGTATATAAATACTGAAACGCAAAAGAAACTCGGGAATTTCTGCTATATATTGTATGTACTGCACACTTAATTCAATATAATATTCCAAAGAAATCCCAAGATGTTTTGTAAAAGAAACATTGAAGTTAATTAGAGAAAGGACACAACTGTGATGTTCTTGTAACAAGAAATTCATAACTGTTGAATTTCCTCTTTGAAAAACAGCCAGTTCAGTACTGTATTTAACGTAAAGAGTTTGCAAAACTTTACATCCTAAATTTGCTCTCATGCTTGAGCCAAACGCGTTCTCTGTCAATAATGAAACTTTGAAGGAATACTATTTGCTGCATTATGTGTTGTTTTAGTATTTGCTGCATTATGTGTTGTTTTACTATTTGCTGTATTATGTGTTGTTTTAGTATTTGCTGCATTATGTGTTGTTTTACTATTTGCTGTATTATGTGTTGTTTTAGTATTTGCTGCATTATGTGTTGTTTTAGTATTTGCTGCATTATGTGTTGTTTTACTATTTGCTGCATTATGTGCTGTTTTACTATTTGCTGCATTATGTGTTGTTTTAGTATTTGCTGCATTCTGTGTTGTTTTACTATTTGCTGCATTATGTGTTGTTTTACTATTTTTTTCCGAAAGGAAAGGTCTGATGTCTTCATGTACCATTCGATTAACAGAAGCATATTGTACATACAATATATAGATTAACAGCAGCATATTGTACATACAATATATAGATTAACAGCAGCATATTGTACATACAATATATAGATTAACAGCAGCATATTGTACATACAATATATAGATTAACAGCAGCATATTGTACATACAATATATAGATTAACAGCAGCCTATTGTACATATAATATATAGATTAACAGCAGCATATTGTACATACAATATATAGATTAACAGCAGCATATTGTACATACAATATATAGATTAACAGCAGCATACTGTACATACAATATATAGATTAACAGCAGCATATTGTATATACAATATATAGATTAACAGCAGCATATTGTACATACAATATATAGCGGAAATTTCCGAATTGCATTTCTTTTGCGATTCAGTTTACAAGCTTGTATTATGGGACAATATCCAGGGTCAAGTATATGTATGGGCTTGTATTAAGGGACATGTATCACGGTTTGTACATAATGTATATATGGATGGGCTTGTATTAAGGGACATGTATCCCGGTTTGTACATAACGTATATATGGATGGGCTTGTATTAAGGGACATGTATCATGGTTTGTACATAACGTATATATGGATGGGGTATTAAGGGACATGTATCACGGTTTGTACAGAACGTATATATGGATGGGTTTGTATTAAGGGACATGTATCACGGTTTGTACATAACGTATATATGGATGGGCTTGTATTAAGGGACATGTATCCCGTTTTGTACAAAAGGTATATATGGATGGGCTTGTATTAAGGGACATGTATCCGGGTTTGTACATAACGTATATATGGATGGGCTTGTATTAAGGGCCATGTATCCCGGTTTGTACATAACGTATATATGGATGGGCTTGTATTAAGGGACATGTATCACGGTTTGTACATAACGTATATATGGATGGGGTATTAAGGGACATGTATCACGGTTTGTACATAACGTATATATGGATGGGTTTGTATTAAGGGACATGTCCAAGTATAGGTACAGTATAGGGGTCATCCTCAGGTCATGCACCTGGGAAATTTTATAAGTTCCCTAAAGCGTGTTGACAGACCTTGAGGACTTACGGAGGGGACAATTTTTGTCATGGTCCACGGTGACCTTTAACGTTATGACCTGAAAGTATAGGGGTCATTCTCATATCATCTGAAGGCCACTTGTGAATACCGTGGCAGACGATGAGAACTTATGGAGCGGGCAAGGTTTTCGTTATCGGTCAACGGTGATCTAGAACTTTGACCTAGTGACCTGAAAATGTATAGGGTAATCCGCGCATCATGTACAGTCCACCTGTGAAATTTCTTGAGTGTCACAACCCGGAAGAGGCTGTAAATAGCGTATAAGAGACACAATACAAACGTTAAGTAGTTACCACTTGTTCACTTTCCATGTCGCTTTATTAATTCATTATCATTCTGACTTTGTATCAACATGCATAATTATTTAAAAGGAAATAAAATATTATCAATGTGTAATTTGATGTAACTGGTTCAATATATTTAACAAATATTATTATGAAACAAGAGGCCCAAGAGGGCCTGTGGACGCTCTACTGGTTAACATGGCTCTTATAATATCAATGAAGCGAGTGACTGCTATTTATGTTTTCTTAAAAGTTTCGAGAAAAAAACAGCTTTTTAACTAAATCAAGGGCCATAACTAAAGAATCTGGTAAAGTTTGGTAACGATCAGATGAAAAATGAAGGCCCTACCGTATTAATGAGGCAAAATATAGCATTTTTAACTAAATCAAGAGCCATAACTCCTCTGTGACTGGTTTTCGAACTTGTCCGAACTTTCATTGATATTAACAATCTGTGCAAGTTTGGTAAAGATCAAATAATAAATGAAGGTGCTAGAGTGTTCACAAGGCTTAATATGGCATTTTTCAGCAAAACAAGGGCCATAACTCCGTTGAAATTATTTCAATCTTGCCGGTTTTGAACTTGTTCGAGCTTTCATTGATATAAAGACACTGGCAAAGTTAAGTACAGATTCGATTAATATTGAAGGCCCTAGAGTGTTCACAAGGCAGAAAATAGCATTTTTCAGAAAAAACAAGGGCCATAACTCCGGTGTTAATAATCTGATTTAGCTGGTTTCAAACTTGTTCGAGCTTTCATTGAAATTAACAATCTGTGAAAGTTTGGTAAAGATCAAATAATAAATGAAGGTGCTAGAGTGTTCACAAGGCAGAAAATGCCATTTTTCAGAAAAAAACAAGGGCCATAACTCTGGTGTTACTGACCCAATTCAGCCGATTTTCGAACTTGTTCAAGCTATAATTGGTATTAACAATCTTTGCAAGTTTGGTAACGATCAAATAATAAATGAAGGTGCAAGAGCCTTCACAAGGCAGAAAATAGAAATTTTCAGAAAAAACAAGGGCCATAACTCCGGTGAAATTATTCCGATCTGGCTGGTTTTCGAACTTGTCCGAGCTTTCATTGATATTAACAATCTGTGCAAGTTTGGTAAAGATCAAATAATAAATGAAGGTGCTAGTGTGTTCAAAAGGCAGAAAATGACATTTTCCAGAAAAAACAAGGGCCATAACTCTGGTGTTACTGACCCAATTCCACTGATTTTCGAACTTGTTCAAGCTATAATTGGTATTAACAATCTGTACAAGGTTGGTAACGATCAAATAATAAATGAAGGTGCTAGAGCGTTCACAAGGCAGAAAATAGCAATTTTCAGAAAAAACAAGGGCCATAACTCCGGTGTTACTGATCCGATTTGGCTGGTTTTCGAACTTGTCCGAGCTTTCATTGATATTAACAATCTGTGCAAGTTTAGTAAAGATCAAATAATAAATGAAGGTGCTAGAGCATTCATAAGGCAGAAAATAGCAATTTTCAGAAAAAACAAGGGCTATAACTCAGGTGTTACTAATCAGATTTGGCTGATTTTCGAACTTGTCCGAGCTTTCATTGATATTAACAATCTGTGCAAGTTTGGTAAAGATCAAATAATAAATGAAGGTGCTAGAGTGTTCACAAGGCTTAATATGGCATTTTTCAGCAAAACAAGTGCCATAACTCTGGTGAAATTATTCCGATCTGGCTGGTTTTCGAACCTGTCCGAGCTTTCATTGATATTACCAACCTGTTAAAGTTTGGTAAAGATCGGATGAAAAATGAAGGCCCTATTGTGGTAACAAGACAAAAGTTAACGACGGACGACGGACTACGGATGACGGACGGACGGACGACGGACAACTCGCCATCCCATAAGCTCTGCTGGCCTTTGGCCAGTAGAGCTAAAAACCAGTTAGCTTTGAACTATTCAAATTATAATGATTTGAAAATGTGTAAGTCTTGTAAAAAAAACAAAAAAACACACACACAAAGCACAAACAAGAAGCAGCAAATAGGAAAATCAAGATTACCGTGTGTCCCTTTAATGAATTTACAAAGATGGTTTAATCTCTTTTGTCTTATGTTCAAGTGTATGTGACATTCCACTACGCAACTATCATTTCTTCGAGCAGTGCTCACGTGAGGTATATCACAATCCTCACCACCACGACACCCATCAGTATGACCAATAAATTGGGCTTTTCTGGGCTCGGTGTATGGTGGTTTACAAACAGTGGCATTTTAAATACATATTTTATGAACAATAAATAAAGTATGAATTATGTTTTATTTACAGTGTTTAGTCCAGAGTTTTAAAACATATTTATTTATATACTGAACAAAATAAATATAGCACAAAAAACGGATGTCATTTCCATAGACGAGATAAAAATAAATACTGAAAAGGACAACACTACTGATTTGTAGTGTGGGCGACTTTTTACGACCGTCACACATTAGGGCTAATGTTAAGTGCAACACCTCTTACGCCTCCTCGCACCAGCTTAAGCGATATTCAAAGCCAAACAGACTGGGTCTGATGATCCCAAAGGACAGCCAGTAATAAAACTTATGGTTTGTAGTTGGGGCGACATTTTACGGCCGCCACACAACACTAAACAAACGCTAGTGTGAATGTCAATAAATACTGAAAAGGGGATCCATTGGAAGCAACAAACATAAACAGGAGGTAAAATAAGCAGACTCTGTTTTATTGAGTCTGTTCATAAGAGGTTATGTCGATAAATAATTCACATTGCTTAGTAATGGTTCGACCTTGGAAGCCATCGAGAGTGATAATTACTAGTGGAAACTTGTTTTGCAATCAACACTGTTTAGTACCGATTCGACCCTTGAAGCCATCGAGGGTGATACATACAAGTTGCAAGAGTTTGTTTCACAATCCACATTGAGTAGAGTGATAAATACAAGTGCCAACTAGGTTCGCAATCCACGTTGCTTAGTATTGGTTCGACCCTTGAAGTCATCGAGAGTGAGAAATACCAGTGGCAACTAGTTTCACAACCTACATGGCTTAGTACTGGTTCGACCCTTGAAGATACATGGCTTAGTACTGGTTCGACCCTTGAAGCACTTACTAGAGAGTGCTAAATACAAGTGCCAATTCTTATGGGTGGCGGGAGTGTACAGTACTGGTTCTACCCAGGAAAAATGGGTGGTCTGCTTCCACCACGAGAAAACAACCGTCGTATATAACCTTACATGTGTTGAAAATGACATAAACACCATACAAACAAAACAAATGGTAACTAGTTTTGCAATCCACATTGCTTAGTACTGGTTCGACCCTTTAAGCAACCGAGAGTGATAAATACAAGTGGCAACTCGTTTCGCAATCCATATTGCTCAGTACTGGTTCGATCTTTAAAGCACTTGATAGAGCATGATAAATACAAGTGTCAACTAGTTTCCCCATCCACAATGCTTAGTACTGGTTCGAACCTTCAGGCACTTGATAGTGATAAAAGTTTTGCAAATCCACATTGCTAAGTACTGGTTCGACCCTTGAATCCACATTGCTTAGTACTGGTTTGAAATACAAGTGCAACTAGTTTTCCAATCCACATTGCTTACTATTGGTTCGACCTACCTTTAAAGCCCTTGATAGTAATACATACAAGTGTCAATTAGTTTTGCCATCCACGTTGCTTAGTACTGGTTCGACCCTTGAAGCCATCGAGAGTGATAAATACAAGTTTCAAAATCCACATTGCTTAGTACTGGTTCGAACCTTGAAGCCATCGAGAGTGATACATACAAGTTGCAACTAGTTTCGCAATCCACATTGCTTAGTACTGGTTCTAACCTTAAAGTACTTGATAGAGAGTGATACATACAAGTGGCAACTAGTTTCGCAATCCACATTGCTTAGTACTGGTTCTAACCTTAAAGTACTTGATAGAGAGTGATACATACAAGTGGCAACTAGTTTCGCAATCCACATTGCTTAGTACTGGTTCTAACCTTAAAGCACCTGATAGAGAGTGATAAATACAGGTGCAACTAGTTTTCCAATCCACATTGCTTAGTACTGGTTTGAAAGTACTGGTTGAAAGTACCCTTGAAGCTATCGAGAGTGATAAATACAAGTTGCAAGAACTTGTTTCACATTACTTAGTACTGGTTTGACCCATGAAGCTATCAAGAGTGATAAATACAAGTTGCAAGAACTTGTTTCCATTCCATATTGCTTAGTACTGGTTCGACCCTTGAATCCACAGAAAGTGATAAATACAAGTTGCAATTATATAGTTTTCCAATCCACATTGCTTACTTTTGGTTCGACCTAACTTTAAAGCGCTTGATAGAGAGTGATAAATACAGGTGCAACTAGTTTTTCAATCCACATTGCTTAGTACTGGTTCGACCCTTGAATCCACAGAAAGTGATAAATACAAGTGGCAACTAGTTTTCCAATCCACATTGCTTACTATTGGTTCGACCTAACTTTAAAGCGCTTGATCGAGAGTGATACATACAAGTACCAACTAGTTTTGCCATCCACACTGCTTAGTACTGGTTCGAACCTTGAAGCCATCGAGAGTGATAAATACAAGTTGCAAGAGCTTGATTGGTTAGTATGAATTTGCTTCGCAATCCACATTGCTTTGTACTGGTTCGACCCTTAATACATATTTAAACATAGCGATACCAATCTGCTGATATACAGTCCAGCGTTGTTGTTGGTTCCTAGTATGTTAATGTTTCCCATACAACTACAAAGTATCTAAATATCCGTAACGAAAAGCGCACACTGTAGAATGTCCTTATTCCTTCACTCAAGTCACTCACTCCGAGCCTCCTATCACTATCTCCATACTAGAATAATCTTAATTCCGCAATGGAAATACAGCACGTTAATACACTCACAAACTCAACCGTCCAAACAACTGCAAAGTAAGAAGTGTTCAGCTTCATTGCCGTGAACGTGCGGTCCACTGCCCTCAATAATATTTAAGATGCTGGACGGGGATTGCTTTGTTCCATTTCGTCCACAACCCTCCTACTTCCATGCGAGGAAGAAATAACCGAACATATTTTCAAAATTGAACCGAGAACATGAGCTGTGTTTGCCCCCGTCACAGGATCCATCATTCATCTAAAAATATATTACAACAACGTTAGAATAAAATGCATTGTAATAACATTATCATCTATAACAGGTTTGATTCGCACCATCTGGCAGTATCATAGTCGCAACACGGACCATCTGGCAGTATCATAGTCACAACACGGCATTGTATAGAACATACTTATTTTGAAAAAAAAACTGAATTGAACTGGGGTTTTAAGGCGCACCAACACATTACAGGTTATATGGCGCCTAACAGGCATGAACATGCCAGGCTCATCTTCAATATACATCGAGATAAAATATGGAAAAGGGCCTAGAACCTTCTCACCCTGAACTGCAGAGTTGCTGCAAATTCTATCATAAAAACTCCATTTACGCCACGTTTGTTTTTCTGCCACTGCTCTTTTGATGTGAGCGAGATGGCACCTGAAACAATGCAGGGATCATGATGCAGACCTTTAATGAACATGAACAAAAAATGATAAAATGAACATGAATTTGAGGGGATTCTACCCCTCCAAAGGGATCTGCAGTGGCCCTATTCTTTGCCCCGTGACCCACACGGGGCAAAAAAATGTAAAGAGAAATATGCAGTAATAACAAGGGGCTGTTTCGCTCTACTTGATAAAATCGTAAGGGTCAGGTTAGTAACTGAAGTAACGTGTTCCAGTGGTAGAGCATCGGACTCCAGATCGAGAGGTCGTGGGTTCGATCCTCGCCATGGCCCTGTTAGTTACTTGAGCAAGATAATTACTCCACATTGCTTAGTACTGGCTCTACCCAGGAAGCAATCGAGAGTGATTAATATAAGTTGCAAGAACTTTTTTCGCAATCGATATAAAAGAAATAAGTTTAAAACAAGTAACTGAAGGTCAAAAATAGCACGAAGACATGACATGGCTGTACACGGGAATTGAGAGATTGATATTTCATACATCGAGACACTTCACCCCTAGTTACATTATGTGAGAAATTAGGACAAGAGGCCCAAGAGAGCATGTGGACGCTGTACGGGCTAAA
The DNA here is from genome assembly GCA_037043455.1 of Cyrtodaria siliqua. Classification (NCBI taxonomy): domain Eukaryota; kingdom Metazoa; phylum Mollusca; class Bivalvia; order Adapedonta; family Hiatellidae; genus Cyrtodaria; species Cyrtodaria siliqua. The sequence goes on along the minus strand of JAWPHD010009818.1, from coordinate 41,737 downwards.
ACTGCTCTTGTGTCAAAGGTTGTCTTCATAAAACTCCCATCACTACTTCTTTTAAAACATTGCAATAAAAGTCCACAAAACCACAACACCCACAACAGAAGTTTGAACTTGTCCCATGCTAACAATTTAAACAAGAGGCCCTAGTTCTAATTGGAACTTTGGTTATTTAGGGACTCGAGGCACAACAATTGTATCAAATAAGTTTTGACCGCCTGTAGAGGGGCCCCTTTATGCAGGCGGTCAACACCCATTCTATAGCCTAAATAATCATACTAAATTAGAACAAGGGGTTGTTTTTAGTAAAGAAAGACGTCTCCCCTACAGGAAAAAAGACCATAAATCCACCTAAAATCATTCAACTGGAACACGACGAAGATATGTGCAACTAGACTTGATAATGGTCATCCCTACAAAGTTTCAGCGGATCAGGAGTTGTCAAGACAAAGCTTATGTATTAAAACCTTTAAAGGGCCATAACACCACCAACAATCATTCAACCGGAACAAGACAATGATATACGCAACCAAGTTTCGCTGAAAGTCGAATGGTGGTTGAGGAAAATTAGTCTGGACAAAGTTTGTGTATTATTAAAACATTTTAAAGACCCATAACTCCACCAAATGTCATTCAACCGAAACACGACAAAGAAATGCTCAACTAGGCTTCGTACTGATCATTCCTGTCAAGTTTCATTGAAATCCAACCAGAGGTTTGGGAAAACTAGTCCGAATAAAGTTTGTGTATAAGCTTTAAAGGGCCATAAATCCGCCAAAAATTATTCAACCGTAACACAGCAATGATGTGCACAACTAGGCTTGAAACTGATCATCCTTGCCAAATTTCGTACAACATTTTTGAATTAAAACTTGTCAAATCTAAACACGGTGATATGCACAACTAGTCTTGGTCCCTGCAATGTTTCTCTGAAATCCAGAGTTTCAGAACTAGTCCGGATAAAAAAGTGTGTAGTAAAGGGCTATAACTCTGCCAAATATCATTCAACCGGAACAATGCGACAATATGCACAACTAGGTTTCGTACAGGTCATCCCTGCAAAGATTTGCTTAAATACGGCAAAATGACAATCTGGTAAAGTTTTGTAAAGATAGATTGAAAAATGAAGGTGCTACATATTTCAATAATTCAAGGGCCACAAATTTGGTGTTTTGTAATATGTAATTTGTCTTTTGATAGCTTAATTCAAATTCATTGAAGCATAGTCAACAGGTGAAGAGGTTCAAAATCATAAATCGCAAAACAGTCCAAAAGAATATGTTGCTTCTTTTTTTCTTTTTAATTTTATTGTGATTGAAAGTGCATTTTTGTCAGATTGGAACCTATCACGCAGCTTAGTGATAGTGTTTCTAAGGCAATTAAATGCTGTCGCTGCTCTCGTAATCATGACTAAAGCTTGAACCCTCTGGTTTTCGGTAAGCCGTGGCATATTGAAAATACAGAAGGAAATAAAATGTGTGGTGTTTTTCGTTTATTCAAATGTAAGAGAATTCAACCAAACAGGTTTTTATCTACAAGGACCATTTTCATGAGTTTCACATGCAAATCATTGAAAACACAAACGCTTTTCCCGTGCAAAACAACTGTTTATTGACCGATTTATTTTTAGCTCATGGACAAATAAATGTTGTTGTTTTGTGTATAATCAACTATACCTAAATATTTATTCTGTGCAGTTCTAATTTCCAAGAAATGCAATATATTGGTTAGTTTTAAGTTGAATGCATCACAGAGAATGAAAAATATCGATAAAAACATGAACCAAAGCCTTCATATTTCATTGTTTTAAGCTTAATAAACTGTCACTGTGAAACTGATAGTGCAAAAGGCATTGACCTTACTATTTTAACTTGATGATGACGTCACTTGTGTACTGGGAATGTCAGCAAAGCAGACGACAATATAAAATGATGTTAAAGACTAAGTTATGGGATTTTCTTGAGGTGTATATTGGGAGTTGGTGTAAATGCATTTAAAACGGTAATTTTCTTTTGACCTTGACATTTTTGCCCTTTCGAAAGCATGTTTTCTTAGATTGTACACCCCTTGACTGCTTATATCACGATTCTCATTTGATACTTATATCATGATTCTCATTTGATATTTATATCATGATTCTCATTTGATACTTATATCATGATTCTCATTTGATACTTATATCAGGATTCTCATTTGATACTTATATCATGATTCTCATTTGATACTTATATCATGATTCTCATTTGATACTATCAGGATTCTCATTTGATATTTATATCATGATTATCATTTGATACTTATATCAGGATTCTCATTTGATACTTATATCATGATTCTCATTTGATACTTCTATCAGGATTCTCATTTGATACTTATATCATGATTCTCATTTGATACTTATATCATGATTCTCATTTGATACTTATATCATGATTCTCATTTGATACTTCTATCAGGATTCTCATTTGATACTTATATCATGATTCTCATATGATACTTATATCATGATTCTCATATGATACTTATATCATGATTCTCATATGATACTTATATCATGATTCTCATTTGATATTTATATCATGATTCTCATTTGATACTTATATCATGATTCTCATATGATACTTATATCATGATTCTCATTTGATACTTATATCAGGATTCTCATTTGATACTTATATCATGATTCTCATTTGATACTTATATCATGATTCTCATTTGATACTTATATCATGATTCTCATTTGATACTTATATCATGATTCTCATTTGATACTTATATCATTATTCACATTTGATACTTATATCATGATTCTTTTGATACTCATATCATGATTCTCATTTGATACTTATATCATGATTCTCATTTGATACTTATATCATGATTCTCATTTGATACTTATATCATGATTCTCATTTGATACTTATATCATGATTCTCATTTGATACTTATATCATGATTCTCATTTGATACTTATATCATGATTCTCATTTGATACTTATATCATGATTCTCATTTGATACTTATATCATTATTCACATTTGATACTTATATCATGATTCTCATTTGATACTTATATCATGATTCTTTTGATACTTATATCATGATTCTCATTTGATACTTATATCATGATTCTCATTTGATACTTATATAATGATTCTCATTTGATATTTATATCAGGATTCTCATTTGATACTTATATCAGGATTCTCATTTGATACTTATATCATGATTCTCATTTGATACTTATATCAGGATTCTCATTTGATACTTATATCATGATTCTCATTTGATACTTATATCATGATTCTCATTTGATACTTATATCATGATTCTTATGTAATTATGATTCTTATATAAAAACTTTACGTACTTATATGTGGCAAAATTGGTAGCGTGGATGTCATGTCGCATATTATTTAATTACCGAGGTAGATTACAACCACTACAATCTCACAAACACACAGTCACATTCGTATTAATTTTGTAATCTTTTATCATGCTCATTCAAGGTCCATAGCATAACACCGCATATGCAAACATTGAAACGTGGGTCCGTCATAAATGGAGTGTCTACCATAAAATTTGACATCCGAGACTGCAGTGTGCTCATTTACATTTTGCAAAATTAATATTTGTCTACATCATTTGTCACTTTAGACAGCCTTTAAAGACAGACGACTCCTAAATCAATTTGTAGAAAATTCAAAATCAAAGAATATTTTATGCAGAAAGTCTGGTGGAATCGTAAAACGTTTAATGGTAGTGAATTAATGTGATTGCAGCAGTTTGATTATTTAGGACACACACTCGTGGAGGCAGCCCAAGTTGGCAGGGGGGCCAAAGAAATAGACAACTGTTGTTCCAAATAGGAGGTAAAACTACTCCAATGGGATCAGGCAATGGAATGCCAGGGTGTCATATTAACCTTTAACCTGCTACCTATATACAATGGACCGCAGGCTGATCTGGGTTTACAATGAACGCAAAGGCTATTACAGTCGCGCATAGTGGGTTAAGGGTTAAATGGGAATCAAGAAGATGAACTGATTTTAAAAAATGCAGCAACCATCTTCATCTCCTTTACCGCACCCTTTGCTCACCACAATTCCCTATTCCAACCTGATACAACCTAAGCTGGTAAAGGTTGTGCTTTGTCCCTGAGCAGGACATTTTATCTGCATTTACTTAGTACTGGTTCTACCCAGAAAGACATCAAGAGTGATTAAAATAAGCTTTCGTTACAATCAATGTAAAAATAAATAAACACCATTCATTTATTCTTGGAGGGAAAAAGAATATAAGAATCCATCTCGAGTATCCATATGAGGTAGGGAAATCTCACCTGAGGGTCAGAATTGTAACCAGGGATGAGGCTCTGCTGAGTTCCTCTTTGCAATTCTGAATGAATGAATGGTGATGAAGAAATAGTAGTAATTAAAAATTAATGTAAATATATAAAGATAAATCTATTAAAAACAAGAGGTCAATGACCTTGAAGCTCTACTGATAGGTTTTTCATAGCTAGATCAGCATTCCTGAGAAGTTTCATGAAAATATGTCAAGTAGTTTCAGAGAAGTAGTCACTACAAGTTTTCATTATATAACTCTATGTAAACAAAGATGGCTGCTGGCGGCCATGTTTAACGTCAAATCAAAATAATTGTTGACAAGGATCAACTTCATGTCATACTGATCATTTTAGAAAATGTCCCATATCAATATGACTTATAGTTTTCAAGAAGTACTCACTACAAACTTGTATTTTGAAAATCTATTTTTAGCCACGGTGGCCATCTTGAAGTTCAGGCCGACCTGAAATTTCGCTAGGATCAATAAGGCATCAAGAGCAACAGTCCTGTGAAGTTTCATGAAAATCCATAGAGTAGTTACAGAGGAGTAGTCGCTACAAGTTGTTACTAGTTAACTCTATGTAAACAAAGATGGCCACATAGTTTTCAAGGAGTAGTTGCTACAAACTTATTTTTTAAAAATCTATTTTTAGCTGTGGTGGCCATCTTGAATTTCTGGCCGACCTGAAATTTTGCTAGGATCTATTAGACATCAAGAGCAACATTCCTGTAAAGTTTCATGAAAATCCGCCAAGTAGTTTCAGAGGAGTAGTCGCTACAAGTTTTTACTATATAACTCCATGTAAACAAAGATGGCCACTGGCAGCCATGTTTAACGTCGAATCAAAACAATTTTTGACAAGGATTAACATCATGTCATGCTGATCATTTTAGAAAACGTTCCATATCAATATCACTTACAGTTTTCAAGAAGTAGTCGTTACAAATTTATTTATTTTAAATCTATTTTTAGCTGTGGCGGCCATCTTGAATTTCCGGCCAGCCTGAAATTTTTCTAGGATCAACTAGACATCAAGAGCAACATTCCTGTGAAGTTTCATGAACATCCGTCAAGTAGTTCCAGAGAAGTAGTCGCTACAAGTGTTTACTATATAACTCTATGTAAACAAAGATGGCCACTGGCAGCCATGTTTAACATCGAATCAAAATAATGTTTGACTAGGATTAACATCATGTCATGCTGATCATTTTAGAAAAAGTCCCATATCAATATCACTTATAGTTTTCAAGAAGTAGTCGCTACAAACTTGTATTTTAAAAATCTATTTTTAGCTTTGGTGGCCATCTTGGATTTCACATCAACATGAATTTTTGCTAGGATCAACTAGACTTCATGGGCAACATTTCTGTAAAGTTTCATGAATATCCATCAAGCAGTTTCAGAGGAGTAGTCGCTACAAATAAAAGTTTACGGACAGACGGACGGACGGACGGACGCCACATCACGGCATAAGCTCTGCTGATCTCTGATCAGTAGAGCTAAAAATCATTGGCATGCAATTTAGTAGTAAATTGTGCACTAAAAATGATCACAATAAATGTGACGAGAAGAGTGGTTGCCCGAAAAATCTGCAGAATCATGACATAATCGGTAAAAACACTCCACAAGCACTCCACAAGCACTACACTACACTACACTACACTACACTACATAAGATAGCATAGCATAGCATAGCATAGCATAGCATAGCATAGCATTAACAGCACAGCCAGCATTGCTATGCTATGTGCTATTCAGTGATATGCTATGATATGCTATGATATGATATGCTATGCTGTATGCTATGCTATGATGTGTGCTATGCTATGATGTGTGCTATGATGTGTGCAATGCTATGCTATGATGTGTGCTATGATGTGTGCAATGCTATGCTATGATGTGTGCTATGATGTGTGCTATGCTATTATATGATGTCTGTTATGATGTGTGCTATGCTATGCTATGATGTGTGCTATGCTATGCTATGATGTGTGCTATGATGTGTGCAATGCTATGCTATGATTGTGCTATGCTATGCTATGATGTGTGCTATGCTATGCTATGATGTGTGCAATGCTATGCTATGATGTGTGCTATGATGTGTGCAATGCTATGCTATGATGTGTGCTATGCTATGCTATGCTATGATGTGTGCTATGCTATGCTATGATGTGTGCAATGCTATGCTATGATGTGTGCTATGATGTGTGCTATGCTATGCTATGATGTGTGCAATGCTATGCTATGATGTGTGCTATGATGTGTGCTATGCTATTCTATGATGTCTGCTATGATGTGTGCTATGATGTGTGCTATGCTATGCTATGATGTGTGCTATGATATGTGCTATGCTATGCTATGATGTCTGCTATGATGTGTGCTATGCTATGCTATGATGTGTGCTATGATATGTGCTATGCTATGCTATGATGTGTGCTATGATGTGTGCAATGCTATGCTATGATGTGTGCTATGATGTCTGCTATGCTATGCTATGATGTGTGCTATGATGTGTGCAATGCTATGCTATGATGTGTGCTATGATGTGTGCTATGCTATGCTATGATGTGTGCAATGCTATGCTATGATGTGTGCTATGATGTCTGCTATGCTATGCTATGATGTGTGCTATGATGTCTGCTATGCTATGCTATGATGTGTGCTATGATGTGTGCTATGATGTCTGCTATGCTATTCTATGATGTCTGCTATGATGTGTGCTATGATGTCTGCTATGCTATGCTATGATGTGTGCTATGATGTCTGCTATGCTATGCTATGATGTGTGCTATGATGTGTGCTATGCTATTCTATGATGTCTGCTATGATGTGTGCTATGATGTGTGCTATGCTATGCTATGATGTGTGCTATGATGTGTGCTATGATGTCTGCTATGATGTCTGCTATGCTATGCTATGATGTGTGCTATGATGTGTGCTATGCTATTCTATGATGTCTGCTATGATGTGTGCTATGATGTGTGCTATGCTATGCTATGATGTGTGCTATGATATGTGCTATGCTATGCTATGATGTCTGCTATGATGTGTGCTATGCTATTCTATGATGTGTGCTATGATATGTGCTATGCTATGCTATGATGTGTGCTATGATGTGTGCTATGATATGCTATGCTGTGTGCTATGATATGTGCTATGCTATGCTATGATGTGTGCTATGCTATGATGTCTGCTATGATGTGTGCTATGCTATGCTATGCTATGCTATGTGCTATGCTATGCTATAATGTGTGCTATGCTGCTAAGCTAGAAAGTCGCATTTCTCTTCACCGGACATAAATTGGCTACCCAAAATCCTTTGCGATGTGTGTACCTATTAACAAGGCGGCACTAATAAATAGACCCGGAATTCTTTACAATATTTTCGGATTATTTCTGACTACATCGATGTTTTTAATACTCAACAGCAGAATAGTAAAATGTGTTACAAATAACGATTAATTAATAACGATTAATTAAAAACATCTCTCTAATTTCCAGTATAGGAATTACGAATTGAATTTTATGTTCAGTCACCGCGAAGTAGGTAATAGGAACCGCCACATAACTATCGTGAATACATTATCCGAGCATTTGAAGTTTCCGTAAAATTGTCTTCTGCTTCGATTTTTTAATCGTTATTGAATAATAATGCATTAAATTGACTGCAAAAGTGTACATTGATACTGAAGGTAAATCACGGTGACAGTGTTGTGGTGGTCGAAAGTCATTGTCCCCGCATTGAGTGGACTGTCCGCCGATTGCGGGGACAAAATCAGTGTGTCCGCGGTGAGATAAAATCCCCGCGTTGAGTGTGATTAGTCGTAATCCGCGTGGCAGCAACTGTACTTGATATCTATAATAAAACACCTAGCATAGCATACAGCACAGCACAGCACATTTTTAAAACATTTTTATTTTTATTATTAAAACATTTTCTGTTAAATTTACAGGCTATGAGTATAGAGAAGCCCACGCATGTATGTCAACAATTCTCCGCAGCAAGAACCCGGTTACGATAAGTAACATGGCAACAGACGGCGACAGTCATGCATTTTTTGGCGCACGAGACGCTCAACAACAACACCATGCTGATACTACGGAAATGGAAAGGTCAGCCGATGTTATACACCTAACCAAATCAATGAAGAAAAAAAATTAAAAAAGCAAATTTTAGTAAAAAAATGTTCCCAGCAAAAAAAAAAAAAGACCGACAATACATACAGAATAGATTTTCTAGATATTCTGCAAGATATTGGTGACCGCGTACACATGGAGTACAAAAAATTGCACGCAGAAGTGGGCAGCAACATATATCTACTTGAAAGAAAAGCAAAATTAGTGAAGACAGCAATCGTCAAATGCATTTCTGGAAAGTGTGGCGAAGCATGTCGTAAAAATTCATTTGTTTGTTCGGGATTACCACCTTCAAATTGCTGGCGGCCTAGTTTTTTGCCAAATGCAAAGAAAAACCTTGAAATTAAAGGTTCAGACAGAACATTGCTAATGATGTGCCTCGATATCAGGCTCGGTAAATTGGCTGTTGGAAAAACTCGATTTCATGCAGATACCAACAAGCTGGAGGCATCTCATCGGGGATATAATGTCTCGAGTCCAAAGGATGTCACTTTTCGACGAAATGCAAAAGGTCGCAAATTAAGCGCAGCCGCCCGATTGAATGATGGTCGTGCAAATTCAGCACTAGAAAAAGCAGCTGCAGTTGGCGCACCACACCTAGAAAACACGAAGGTTTTGCGCACTTTAAAACAATTGCAGGACAAAAATGACTACGACAAATTGAGACAAAAATCAAACAAATACAAAACAAAACGGTACCAAACAAAATTAGAAAAATTCAAAGCATATGACGAAAAGCACCAGGGTTAAATAACCTATGCGACCAATGTTCTAGACTAGATAAATAAAAGGGACGTGTCTTTGAATTACACACATTATTTTATGCATTTTCAGTTATAGCAGTTGAAGTAAGTGGGTGGGGTACACTTTTAACATTGATAATACTGGAGATAAGCAATTTTAATCAAAACACCAACCTTTAACTGTAGCAGGCAATCTTGGTACTGGCCATGATGTACACAGGTCTTCGGAATACTGTGGGTACATAGTTTTCTCTCTAAATTAATGGAATGGGGTTCCAAACTCAGATGATCAGGTCGCAAACAAAGGCTGTTGTGGCAGAGATGACTTACATCCATGTTTCGTGGAATCTTAGATACTTGAAGTACACACATGTACATTGCTCTTTGAGCTGTGACGTTTAACTGTGAATATCCACCACTTCCATCATACTGACGCATGCTCTGTCGTCCATATTGTAATCCAGAACGGGGTTTTGACAGTCCATATTCAACATTGTAAAGAATGCAATCCGTATTCCTCACTGAATAGTCTATTTTCGTTTGTAATATCATTAAATATTTGTTAAAATCCAATGTTGGCTCACTGACAGTCATCCTAAAATGTTAAAATGAAATGTTTTCACACACTTGAACACTGAATCTCGGAAATATTAATCCATGTCAAGGGAGGCATGCCTGGTAAGCGTCTAATGATGGAGTCCTTTCAAGGTCTCACTATACAGTACACTTTCACTATGTTGGCCTATATGAATAAAGTTTACTGGGCCATTTCGAACCTAAAGTTTCCAAGCTAAAAGTCACTTATTTATGAAACACAGTCATTTGCCCTCACAATAATGTACAAAATATGGTACGTTGACCAGGTTGTTTTTTTTAATTGGAGTGGTGGCATTCTTTGCACTATTTTGGGCTTTTACTCCAGAGTTTGTACCCGAGTTCCTACACTGCTTCAACCCCCATAAAACTGTCATATTCTGGTGTCAGTGTCGTCTAATAGCTGCACATCCAATTTCAGACTGTGTTCATCTCGCCTGCAACAGCAATACATACATCTGTCAGCAATAATTAGAAATATTTAAAACCGAACAACACACTACTACCTTTTATGGCGCAAGTTTTATCCTACCGTGGCTTTTAAGGGAGCTAACTGTATAGTGAGACCTTTAAGGTGGGGTTATGATGGTATTTGTCATTAAAATCATAACTGCGACAGCTATAAGCAATTATATTAAAGAAAATAACAATTATTGCTACTTTGTCTCAGAAAAAATGAATTTATGGCTAAAAATACAACATGCAGTATTGCCAATTGGGACTTATTCACAGAACTCAACATTCATGAAGGTTACTCTGTATCAGTAATAGAAAATGTTTAATAACTTTTTTGTCCTTTGAGATTCTGTTTCCAAATTTTCTGTGATATGTCTTGTATATGTAATGTATCTAACAAACAGTGTGAAGTTTGTTTGGAATGCAGTATTGCATAAGTTGTTAATTGCAGAAGTATGTCCTTATATGGTAATATGTATTTTCATCATTAAAATCTGTTTTACTAAAATTGACATCAGTGTTGAATCTTATTTTCTACTTCCAAACATTCTGTAATATTTGCAGAACAGATTTACCTGTCCGATAATCTGCTTAAAGCTGATGCCAACAATGGCTTCTGTCCCCAAAAGGACACTCCTCGCTTGCCAGTAAGAATCCAGATAGCTCCCATCTTCCTGTATGAAGAGATAATATGCGATTTTACTTAACAGTATCTAATACCATTGTTCAAAAGTGTTTGCAACTGTTTAGAAGTAATTGTGTATGTATTAAACAAGAAAATGGTGTTGAACAAAAGGACAAAACCAGAAAATGTACCAAAGAATAGGAGAAAATCAACATACTTTCAGAAAGGATTTGATCAAAGAAGAGCAGCCGACCTACAGAAGTGGTCCAATTCTGATTCAGCAAGACCACAAATGAAAAGAATGCAAAAGGATGTATATGTCAGCATTGTGAGCAAGAATACAAATTCAAATGTGCTTTTGTGTGGAGCTGTCGACAAAAAAGAACCAAACACCATGATTTTGCGTCCATCACATGCAAGAGAGACAGCTATTGAAAAAGCCCTCAAACCTCGCAGTAGTGATACAAAACAATGTAACAACGAACTCAGTACGTACCGTATCTTCCATATGGGTAAGACGGCTGACATGTTCTTCGACAGTTACACTTCTCATCGTGTCTGGGATGCCGGCTGTAATGGAAAATTGGAATTTGACTTAAGTTTTGAGAAACAATGGGGTTTCTGCTGGAAAGAGAGGTTCATGTGCACTAAATGCCAATTTACTAGCAAAGCTTACAAACTGTATGAGGAAATAAACAGAAACAAGCCTGGAGCAAAAAATGCTGACATCAACATTTCTGTGGCTGCTGGATTGTTGGATACTAAGTGCGGCCCAAATGACTTAAGGTTTATTATGACAAGTTTGAAAATTCCACCACCCTCATATGCTACAATGCAGAAACACAGTAATTACGCGGCTTCAAAAACAGAAGAAGTTGCAGAGGCTAGCTTCGCCAGCGCACGGCAGCAAACAATAGATGACAATATAGCACTAGGTTTCAAACCAGACACATCTATTCTGGGGGGCATTGATTCCCAATACAATAACAGCATGAAATCTGCAGGGAGACAACTCCTAGCCAGCCAGCAACACAAGTCAGCACTACAATTTGTGAAAAGCAGACGAAGTATCAAACAAGAGGTCAATGACCTTGAAGCTCTACTGATTGATTTAGATTTCAGGAAGTAGTCGCTACAAACTTGTTTTTTGAAAATTTATTTTTAGCCGTGGCGGCCATCTTTAATTTCCGGCCGACCTGAAATTTTGCTAGGATCAATAAGACATCAAGAGCAACATTCCTGTGAAGTTTCATGAAAATCCGTCTAGTAGTTTCAGAGAAGTAGTCGCTACAAGTTTTCATTATATAACTCTATGTAAACAAAGATATCCGCTGACAGCCATGTTTAACATCGAATCAAAACGATTTTTGACAAGGATCAACATCATGTCATGCTGATCATTTTAGAAAAAGTCCCATATCAATATCGCTTATAGTTTTCAAGAAGTAGTCGCTACAAACTTGTATCTTGAAAATCTATTTATAGCCATGGCTGCCATCTTGAATTTCCGGCCGAACTGAAATTTTGCTAGGATCAATTAGACATCAAGAGTAACATTCCTGTGAAGTTTCATGAAAATCTGTCAAGTAGTTTCAGAGGAGTAGTCGCTACAAGTTTTCATTATATAACTCTATGTAAACAAAGATGGCCACTGGCAGCCATGTTTACGTCGAATTAAAACGATTTTTGGCAAGGACCAACATCATATCATGCTGATCATTTTAGAAAAAGTCCCATATCAATATCACTTATAGTTTTCAAGAAGTAGTCGCTACAAACTTGTATTTTAAAAATCTATTTTTAGCTTTGGCGGTCATCTTGGATTTCACATCAACATGAATTTTTGCTAGGATCAACTAGACTTCATGGGCAACATTTCTGTAAAGTTTCATGAATATCCATCCAGTAGTTTCAGAGGAGTAGTCGCTACAAATAAAAGTTTACGGACAGACAGACGGACGGACGGACGATGGACTCTGTACCACGGCATAAGCTCTGCTGATCTCTGATCAGTTGAGCTAAATATCTGTTTTCAGCCATGGCGGCCATCTTGAATTTCCGGCCGACCTAAAAAAATTCTGGGATCAATTAGACATCAAGAGCAACATTCATGTGAAGTTTCATAAAAAATCGTCAAGTAGTTTCAGAGGAGTAGTCGCTACAAGTTTTTACTATATAAATCTATGTAAACAAAGATATCCGCTAGCGGACATGTTTAAAGTCGCATGGAAATAAATTTCGACATGAATCAACATCATGTCATGCTGATCATTTTAGAAAACGTCCCATATCAATATCACTTACAGTTTTCAAGAAGTAGTCGTTACAAATTTATTTATTTTAAATCTATTTTTAGCTGTGGCGGCCATCTTGAATTTCCGGCCAGCCTGAAATTTTTCTAGGATCAACTAGACATCAAGAGCAACATTCCTGTGAAGTTTCATGAACATCCGTCAAGTAGTTTCAGAGAAGTAGTCGCTACAAGTGTTTACTATATAACTCTATGTAAACAAAGATGGCCACTGGCAGCCATGTTTAACATCGAATCAAAATAATGTTTGACTAGGATCAACACCATGTCATGCTGATCATTTTAGAAAAAGTCCCATATCAATATCACTTATAGTTTTCAAGAAGTAGTTGCTACAAACTTATTTTTTAAAAATCTATTTTTAGCTGTGGTGGCCATCTTGAATTTCTGGCCGACCTGAAATTTTGCTTGGATCTATTAGACATCAAGAGCAACATTCCTGTAAACATTCATGAAAATCCGCCAAGTAGTTTCAGAGGAGTAGTCGCTACAAGTTTTTACTATATAACTCCATGTAAACAAAGATGGCCACTGGCAGCCATGTTTAACGTTGAATCAAAACAATTTTTGACAAGGATTAACATCATGTCATGCTGATCATTTTAGAAAACGTCCCATATCAATATCACTTACAGTTTTCAAGAAGTAGTCGTTACAAATTTATTTATTTTAAATCTATTTTTAGCTGTGGCGGCCATATTGAATTTCCGGCCAGCCTGAAATTTTTCTAGGATCAACTAGACATCAAGAGCAACATTCCTGTGAAGTTTCATGAACATCCGTCCAGTAGTTCCAGAGAAGTAGTCGCTACAAGTGTTTACTATATAACTCTATGTAAACAAAGATTGCCACTGGCAGCCATGTTTAACATCGAATCAAAAAAATGTTTGACTAGGATCAACACCATGTCATGCTGATCATTTTAGAAAAAGTCCCATATCAATATCACTTATAGTTTTCAAGAAGTAGTCGCTACAAACTTATTTTTTAAAAATCTATTTTTAGCTGTGGTGGCCATCTTGAATTTCTGGCCGACCTGAAATTTTGCTAGAATCTATAAGACATCAAGAGCAACATTCCTGTAAAGTTTCATGAAAATCCGCCAAGTAGTTTCAGAGGAGTAGTCGCTACAAGTTTTTACTATATAACTCTATGTAAACAAAGATGGCCACTGGCAGCCATGTTTAACGTCGAATCAAAACAATTTTTGACAAGGATTAACATCATGTCATGCTGATCATTTAAGAAAATGTCCCATATCAATATCACTTATAGTTTTCAAGAAGTAGTCGCTACAAACTTGTATTTTAAAAATCTATATTTAGCTTTGGTGGCCATTTTGGATTTCACATCAACATGAATTTTTGCTAGGATCAACTAGACTTCATGGGCAACATTTCTGTAAAGTTTCATGAATATCCATCAAGTAGTTTTAGAGGAGTAGTCGCTACAAATAAAAGTTTACGGACAGACGGACGGTCGGACGGACGGACAGATAGACGGACGGACAGACGGACGCCACATCACGGCATAAAAATCATTGGCATGCAATTTAGTAATAAATTGTGCACTAAAAATTATCACAATAAATGTGACGAGAAGAGTGGTTGCCCGAAAAATCTGCAGAATCATGACATAATCGGTAAAAACACTCCACAAGCACTCCACAAGCACTACACTAAACTACACTACACTACACTACACTACACTACACTACACTACACTACATAAGATAGCATAGCATAGCATAGCATAGCATTAACAGCACAGCCTGCATTGCTATGCTATGTGCTATTCAGTGATATGCTATGATATGCTATGATTATATATGCTATGCTGTATGCTATGCTATGATGTGTGCTATGCTATGCTATGATGTGTGCTATGATGTGTGCAATGCTATGCTATGATGTGTGCTATGATGTGTGCAATGCTATGCTATGATGTGTGCTATGCTATGATGTCTGTTATGATGTGTGCTATGCTATGCTTTGATGTGTGCTATGCTATGCTATGATGTGTGCTATGATGTGTGCAATGCTATGCTATGATGTGTGCTATGCTATGCTATGCTATGATGTGTGCTATGCTATGCTATGATGTGTGCAATGCTATGCTATGATGTGTGCTATGATGTGTGCTACGCTATTCTATGCTATGCTATGATGTCTGCTATGATGTGTGCTATGCTATGCTATGCTATGATGTGTGCTATGCTATGCTATGATGTGTGCTATGCTATGCTATGATGTCTGCTATGATGTGTGCTATGCTATGATGTGTGCTATGCTATGCTATGATGTGTGCTATGCTATAATGTGTGCTATGCTGCTATGCTAGAAAGTCGCATTTCTCTTCACCGGACATAAATTGGCTACCCAAAATCCTTTGCGATGTGTGTACCTATTAACAAGGCGGCACTAATGAATAGACCCGGAATTCTTTACAATATTTTCGGATTATTTCTGACTACATCGA
The DNA here is from genome assembly GCA_037043455.1 of Cyrtodaria siliqua. Taxonomy (NCBI): domain Eukaryota; kingdom Metazoa; phylum Mollusca; class Bivalvia; order Adapedonta; family Hiatellidae; genus Cyrtodaria; species Cyrtodaria siliqua. Next base: position 26,049 of record JAWPHD010009818.1, on the reverse strand, counting down.
TGTTTTTAATACTCAACAGCAGAATAGTAAAATGTGTTACAAATAACGATTAATTAATAACGATTAATTAAAAACATCTCTCTAATTTCCAGTATAGGAATTACGAATTGAATTTTATGTTCAGTCACCGCGAAGTAGGTAATAGGAACCGCCACATAACTATCGTGAATACATTATCCGAGCATTTGAAGTTTCCGTAAAATTGTCTTCTGCTTCGATTTTTTAATCGTTATTGAATAATAATGCATTAAATTGACTGCAAAAGTGTACATTGATACTGAAGGTAAATCACGGTGATTGTGTTGTGGTGGTCGAAAGTCATTGTCCCCGCATTGAGTGGACTGTCCGCCGATCGCGGGGACAAAATCAGTGTGTCCGCGGTGAGATAAAATCCCCGCGTTGAGTGTGATAAGTCGTAATCTGCGTGGCAGCAACTGTACTTGATATCTATAATAAAACACCTAGCATAGCATACAGCACACTGCACAGCACAGCACAGCACAGCACATTTTTAAAACATTTTTATTTTTATTATTAAAACATTTTCTGTTAACTTTACAGGCGATGAGTATAGAGAAGCCCACGCATGTATGTCAACAATTCTCCGCAGCAAGAACCCGGTTACAATAAGTAACATGGCAACAGACGGCGACAGTCATGCATTTTTGGGCGCACGAGACGCTCAACAACAACACCATGCTGATACTACGGAAATGGAAAGGTCAGCCGATGTTATACACCTAACCAAATCAATGAAGAAAAAAAATTAAAAAAGCAAATTTTAGTAAAAAAATGTTCCCAGCAAAAAAAAAAGAAAGACCGACAATACATACAGAATAGATTTTCTATATATTCTGCAAGATATTGGTGACCGCGTACACATGGAGTACAAAAAATTGTACGCAGAAGTGGGCAGCAACATATATCTACTTGAAAGAAAAGCAAAATTATTGAAGACAGCAATCGTCAAATGCATTTCTGGAAAGTGTGGCGAAGCATGTCGTAAAAATTCATTTGTTTGTTCGGGATTACCACCTTCAAATTGCTGGCGGCCTAGTTCTTTGCCAAATGCAAAGAAAAACCTTGAAATTAAAGGTTCAGACAGAACATTGCTAATGATGTGCCTCGATATCAGGCTCGGTAAATTGGCTGTTGGAAAAACTCGATTTCATGCAGATACCAACAAGCTGGAGGCATCTCATCGGGGATATAATGTCTCGAATCCAAAGGATGTCACTTTTCGACGAAATGCAAAAGGTCCCAAATTAAGCGCAGCCGCCCGATTGAATGATGGTCGTGCAAATTCAGCACTAGAAAAGCAGCTGCAGTTGGCGCACCACACCGAGAAAACACGAAGGTTTTGCGCACTTTAAAACAATTGCAGGACAAAAATGACTACGACAAATTGAGACATAAATCAAACAAATACAAAACATGACGGTACCAAACAAAATTAGAAAAATTCAAAGCATATGACGAAAAGCACCAGGGTTTAATAACCTATGCGACCAATGTTCTAGACTAGATAAATAAAAGGGACGTGTCTTTGAATTACATACATTATTTTATGCATTTTCAGTTATAGCAGTTGAAGTAGGTGGGTGGGGTACACTTTAAACATTGATAATACTGGAGATAAGCAATTTTAATCAAAAAACCAACCTTTAACTGTAGCAGGCAATCTTGGTACTGGCCATGATGTACACAGGTCTTCGGAATACTGTGGGTACATAGTTTTCTCTCTAAATTAATGGAATGGGGTTCCAAACTCAGATGATCAGGTCGCAAACATAGGCTGTTGTGGCAGAGATGACTTACATCCATGTTTCGTGGAATGTTAGATACTTGAAGTACACACATGTACATTGCTCTTTGAGCTGTGACGTTTAACTGTGAATATCCACCACTTCCATCATACTGACGCATGCTCTGTCGTCCATATTGTAATCCAGAACGGGGTTTTGACAGTCCATATTCAACATTGTAAAGAATGCAATCCGTATTCCTCACTGAATAGTCTATTTTCGTTTGTAATATCATTAAATATTTGTTAAAATCCGATGTTGGCTCACTGACAGTCATCCTAAAATGTTAAAATGAACTTTTTCACACACTTGAACACTGAATCTCGGAAATATTAATCCCATGTCAAGGGAGGCATGCCTGGTAAGCGTCTAATGATGGAGTCCTTTCAAGGTCTCACTATACAGTACACTTTCACTATGTTGGCCTATATGAATAAAGTTTACTGGGCCATTTCGAACCTAAAGTTTCCAAGCTAAAAGTCACTTATTTATGAAACACAGTCATTTGCTCTCACAAAAATGTACAAAATATGGTACGTTGACCAGATTTTTTTTTTTAATTGGAGTGGTGGCATTCTTTGCACTATTTTGGGCTTTTACTCCAGAGTTTGTACCCGTGTTCCTACACTGCTTCAACCCCCATAAAACTGTCATATTCTGGTGTCAGTGTCGTCTAATAGCTGCACATCCAATTCAGACTGTGTTCATCTCGCCTGCAACAGCAATACATACATCTGTCAGCAATAATTAAAAATATTTAAAACCGAACAACACACTACTACCTTTTATGGCGCAAGTTTTATCCTACCGTGGCTTTCAAGGGAGATAACTGTATAGTGAGACCTTTAAGGTGGGGTTATGATGGTATTTGTCATTAAAATCATAACTGCGACAGCTATAAGCAATTATATTAGAGAAAATAACAATTATTGCTACTTTGTCTCAAATGGATTTATGGCTAAAAATACAACATGCAGTATTGCCAATTGGGACTTATTCACAGAACTCAACATTCATGAAGGTTACTCTGTATCAGTAATAGAAAATGTTTAATAACTTTTTTGTCCTTTAAGATTCTGTTTCCAAATTTTCTGTGATATGTCTTGTATATGTAATGTATCTAACAAACAGTGTGAAGTTTGTTTGGAATGCAGTATTGCATAAGTTGTTAATTGCAGAAGTATGTCCTTATATGGTAATATGTATTTTCATCATTAAAATCTGTTTTACTAAAATTGACATCAGTGTTGAATCTTATTTTCTACTTCCAAACATTCTGTAATATTTGCAGAACAGATTTACCTGTCCGATAATCTGCTTAAAGCTGATGCCAACAATGGCTTCTGTCCCCAAAATGACACTCCTCGCTGGCCAGTAAGAATCCAGATAGCTCCCATCTTCCTGTATGAAGAGATAATATGCGATTTTACTTAACAGTATCTAATACCATTGTTCAAAAGTCATTGCAACTGTTTAGAAGTAATTGTGTAGGTATAAAACAAGAAAATGGTGTTGAACAAAAGGACAAAACCAGAAAATGAACCAAAGAATAGGAGAAAATCAACATACTTTCAGAAAGGATTTGATCAAAGAAGAGCAGCCGACCTACAGAAGTGGTCCAATTCTGATTCAGCAAGACCACAAATGAAAAGAATGCAAAAGGATGTATATGTCAGCATTGTGAGCAAGAATACAAATTCAAATGTGCTTTTGTGTGGAGCTGTCGACAAAAAAGAACCAAACACCATGATTTTGCGTCCATCACATGCAAGAGAGACAGCTATTGAAAAAGCCCTCAAACCTCGCAGTAGTGATACAAAACAATGTAACAACGAACTCAGTACGTACCGTATCTTCCATATGGGTAAGACGGCTGACATGTTCTTCGACAGTTACACTTCTCATCGTGTCTGGGATGCCGGCTGTAATGGAAAATTGGAATTTGACTTAAGTTTTGAGAAACAATGGGGTTTCTGCTGGAAAGAGAGGTTCATGTGCACTAAATGCCAATTTACTAGCAAAGCTTACAAACTGTATGAGGAAATAAACAGAAACAAGCCTGGAGCAAAAAATGCTGACATCAACATTTCTGTGGCTGCTGGATTGTTGGATACTAAGTGCGGCCCAAATGACTTAAGGTTTATTATGACAAGTTTGAAAATTCCACCACCCTCATATGCTACAATGCAGAAACACAGTAATTACGCGGCTTCAAAAACAGAAGAAGTTGCAGAGGCTAGCTTCGCCAGCACACGGCAGCAAACAATAGATGACAATAAAGCACTAGGTTTCAAACCAGACACATCTATTCTGGGGGGCATTGATTCCCAATACAATAACAGCATGAAATCTGCAGGGGAGACAACTCCTAGTCAGCCAGCAACACAAGTCAGCACTACAATTTGTGAAAAGCAGACGAAGTATCAAACAAGAGGTCAATGACCTTGAAGCTCTACTTATTGATTTAGATTTCAGGAAGTAGTCGCTACAAACTTGTTTTTTGAAAAATTATTTTTAGCCGTGGTGGCCATCTTGAATTTCCGGCCGACCTGAAATTTTGCTAGGATCTATTAGACATCAAGAGCAACATTCCTGATAAGTTTCATGAAAATCCGCCAAGTAGTTTCAGAGGAGTAGTCGCTAAAAGTTTTTACTATATAACTCCATGTAAACAAAGATGGCCACTGGCAGCCATGTTTAACGTCGAATCAAAACAATTTTTGACAAGGATTAACATCATGTCATGCTGATCATTTTAGAAAACGTCTCATATCAATATCACTTACAGTTTTCAAGAAGTAGTCGTTACAAATTTATTTATTTTAAATCTATTTTTAGCTGTGGCGGCCACCTTAAATTTCCGGCCAGCCTGAAATTTTTCTAGGATCAACTAGACATCAAGAGCAACATTCCTGTGAAGTTTCATGAACATCCGTCAAGTAGTTCCAGAGAAGTAGTCGCTACAAGTGTTTACTATATAACTCTATGTAAACAAAGATGGCCACTGGCAGCCATGTTTAACATCGAATCAAAATAATGTTTGACTAGGATCAACACCATGTCATGCTGATCATTTTAGAAAAAGTCCCATATCAATATCACTTATAGTTTTCAAGAAGTAGTCGCTACAAACTTATTTTTTAAAAATCTATTTTTAGCTGTGGCGGCCATCTTGAATTTCTGGCCGACCTGAAATTTTGCTGGAATCTATTAGACATCAAGAGCAACATTCCTGTAAAGTTTCATGAAAATCGGCCAAGTAGTTTCAGAGGAGTAGTCGCTACAAGTTTTTACTATATAACTCTATGTAAACAAAGATGGCCACTGGCAGCCATGTTTAACGTCGAATCAAAACAATTTTTGACAAGGATTAACATCATGTCATGCTGATCATTTAAGAAAATGTCCCATATCAATATCACTTATAGTTTTCAAGAAGTAGTCGCTACAAACTTGTATTTTAAAAATCTATTTTTAGCTTTGGTGGCCATCTTGGATTTCACATCAACATGAATTTTTGCTAGGATCAACTAGACTTCATGGGCAACATTTCTGTAAAGTTTCATGAATATCCATCCAGTAGTTTCAGAGGAGAAGTCGCTACAAATAAAAGTTTACGGACAGACGGACGGACGGACAGACGGACGACGGACGCCGCACCACGGCATAAGCTCTGCTGATCTCTGATCAGTAGAGCTAAAAAATTAAAAAAATATTAATTAAAAAAAATTAAAAAAAAAAATTAAAAAAAAGAGAAGAAGATTTTCTGTTTTTGTCTATACAAGCCTAAGTAAAACTGTGACCCCCAAGGAGGGGCCAAATGTGACCAATGGGTCACCATTTGAACAAAATTGGTAAAGGACCATAAGCTTATAGCAACAGCAAAATATTAAACCTCTGGCTCTTGCAGTTTCAGAGAAGCAGATTTTTTAAGTTTTTCCCTATACATGTCTATGTAAAACATGTGACCCTTAGGGCGGGGCCAAATGTGACCCCAGGGTCACCATTTGAACAAACTTGGCAAAGGACCATAACCTCTGGCTCTTGTAGTTTCCGAGAAGAAGATTTTTAAAAAAAAAATCCTATATAAGTCTATGTAAAACTGTGACTCTCGGGGCGGGGACAAATTTGACCCCAGGGTCACCATTTGAACAAACTTAGAAGAGGACCATACGCTGATGCTACATGTAATACATGAGAGCTCTGTGCCATGTGGTTCCAGAGAAGATTTTTTTCAGTGTTTCCCTATACAAGCCTATGTAAAACTGTGACCCCCGGGCTGGGGCCAAATGTGACCCCTGGGTCACCATTTGAACAAACTTGGTAGAGGACCACATGCAAAATATTAAACCTCTGGCTCTTGCAGTTTCAGAGAAGATTTTTTAATTTTTTCCCTATACATGTCTTTGTAAAAAAAGTGACCCTTGGGGCGGGGCCAAATGTGACCCGAGGGTCACCATTTGAACAAACTTGGTAAAGGACCATAAGCTGAGAGTAAATGCAAAATATCAAACCTCTGGCTCTTGTAGTTTCCGAGAAGAAGATTTTTTAAAAAAAAATCCTATATAAAAATCCTATGTAAAACTGTGACCCCCGGGGCGGAGACAAATTTGACCCCAGGGTCACCATTTGAACAAACTTAGTAGAGGACCATAAGCTGATGCTACATGTAATACATGAGAGCTCTGTGCCTTGTGGTTTCAGAGAAGAAGGTTTTTTAAAAAAAAATCCTATATGTCTACATGTATATGAAAAACATGCAAAACCTCAATATACATTCTTTGGATCCTCCCCTCCCCCGGGCCACGGCCATTTTTGACCCCGGGGAATTTATTTGAACAAACTTGATAGTCTAGGCGTTGGCGATCATTTTAAAAGAAAAACTGTTGAAATCTGTCCAGCGGTTCTGGAGAAGATTTTTTAAGGTTTTAACCATAATTTTATATGGTAATGGCAGCCATCTTGGGTGTAGCGCTGACCTAATTTTAACAAATCTAAAAAGCATTCATCTAAGCATCATCCATGTGAAGTTTGGTCAAAATTAGCCAAGCGGTTTCTGAGGAGAAGTCGGTTAACGGACGACGGCAGACGGACAACACACCATCCCATAAGCTCTGCTGGCCCTTGGCCAGTAGAGCTAAAAAATAAAAAAAAAATAAAAAAAAATATATGCCTCCAGTGAGATTTGAACCCATGACCTGAATAATTCAAGGGGACATTTATCAATTTAAGGGCAATTACTCCAGCATTACTTGGATGATTCCAAAATAAATTTGCCATGCCACATCCCACTATTGGGATAAACATTATAATCAAGTTTAATGAAAATCAAACAAGCAGTTATCAAGATATGGCTGTGGACGGGCAAAATTAAGCATTTTTTATCAATTAAAGGGCAATAACTCTGGCGTTACTGGGGCGATTCTGGAAAAAAAAGGCCACGTCTCATCCCACTATCAGGATAAACATTATTAGCAAGCGTTATGAAAATCCAACCTGCAGTTATGAAGATATGTAAAACATAGGACCCCTGGGGCAGCCTAAATATGGCTCCAGGGTCACCACTTGAACTTGGTAGAGGACCATAAGCTTACGGAAATTTTAAAATATTATACCTCTGACTCTTGTGGTTTCAGAGAAGAAGATTGTTTTAAGTATTTCGCTATATAAGTCTATGCAAAACATGTGACCAATAGGGCGAGGCCAAATTTGACCCCAGGACCACCATTTGAACAATCATGATAGAGGACTATAAGCTTATCATAACTGCAAAAATATTAAACATCTGACTTTTAAGTCTACGGGTATAATTATATTCTTACTGTCTTTCCTCTGCAAATAGGCTTGGAGCCGCTGCACCCTTACACAGTGCCTGTCCTTCACAGACTGCATATCTGTCTGTAGATTCCCAATATCAAGTTGACATTGTGATAGGTCCTGCAAAGGTAAACCAGCTTAATGTGATGATCGAGTTTTCAAACATTTAGGTTAGAATAACATTAAGGGCCAAGAAACTTATTGCAAAAATAAACATGTCAATCAGAACATACTTTATGTAGAGTGACTGTGTTCTCTTAACCTTAAATAAACATGTTGGATAACATGATATGATAGAGGCTTTGGTAGGCTGCTAAGAGTATGATGACTTAATTTGTTCCAGCCTTCTCTAATTAATTTGTTTAAAGGCTCTTTAATGGTTTCTATATTTCATATTACAGGAGTCTGGAAATATTTTTCAAAATCCACTTGCCCTGCCCAAAATGTCACTTGCCCCAATTTCTAAAGTCACTTGCCTCAAAATTAAGCTACGTCGAGACCGCACGCTAAGTTGAATACTTTTCTCTCACTGTTTTTTTTGTCATAATTTTTTACATGATTTCATTGTAAAATTAATGACTTAAATTATGAATGATCAGAGCTATAGGTTGTTACCATTATGCACATATAAGTGTTTTCCTCCACCGGTGGGAGAGGAGTAGTGGGGTGTCAGCGGGGATACCCCGAGGATATAACATCACGGATGAACCTGGTACCAAACTGGTTGACTCTAATGCCTATGTAATTGACAAGATGCTCCTAGTGCAGTAATTACAAAAGGGCAGGCAGATAACAAAAAAAAAGATGCATTAGGTCGAATAAAACTTTTTTCTACTTTTACTTTTGTTATAGACTACACCAGATAAAAAGAATGAAAAGAACGATGCATTAGGCCTAACAGAACTTTTTCCTACTTTCACTTTCGTTATATAATTCATGTAGATAAATTGTATGTGTTGGAAATTATTAGCACGGTTTATGCCTAAATCTGACTGGTAAGTAGTTGTTTTTCTGTTAATATTTTTTTGAGATGCCAATTCTTCGAATAATTATCAAAATTAGCCAAGGTCGAAGCACATCTTGGATACAATGGCAAACATGCTTCAAGTTCAAAACAAAAACACGCTATTCCGTCATTGATCTCGGATTCATTCAAAACAACCATGGCATTTTGAAATAATAACAGAGATGCACACCTATTCATTAAGACATGCGTCGATAGTCAACGCAGTCAAATTGACATAATCGTTTAATTGCACTACTTGTTTACAAATTGGTTTGATTGAATCGCCATTGTTTCACGTTACCACGTGGTAGTGAACGGGAGTTGTTTCATTGGCTGATAAAAATACATCGGTTATTTGATTGGATAATATGGATACAGTACTAGGTCAAGTGTTGCGCCATGATTTTCAATTATTGAACAGAATATTACCTACGACACACCGACCGATATACAAAGCGACAACACGATTTCAATAACTGATTTACACACTGATGTTTATTTCACACTAATCTGGCTCGTGACTTACTTCCTGCTTATAGGGGCTCGTTACAGGGGTATATTTCACACGGTATACAAATTCTAAACACCGCTCGTCTTCAATTAAAGATTGGCACCCCAAACATTCCTCGGCCAATCAAATTCTGATAAACTGTCAAGTGGGAGGGATAAACAATAACGAACAACACAGGTCAGTTTTATGACATTTGTCAGTAATTGCTCGCGGCAAAAGCGACGGGTGGTTAATTACTATGCAATTATCGGCAAACTTCACAGTCAAGGCAAATTTTCCGTTGATTTTTATCTAATAACGAAACGTCCATCGGGCAAGTGACGGACAACCATATTTACGAAGGTCACCTGCCGGCACCCAAAATCCACTTGCCTGGGGCGTCGGGCAACCATATTTCCGGAGCCCTGTAATTGGCTTTGTACCGTCAAAGAAAAGTAATTTTGCACACGCTTTTTTATTTAGGCAATTTCGTTGACGGTACAAAGCCAATAACCGTCAAAGAAACTGCCTAAATAATAAAGTGTAATTTTGCACACTATACAGATGATCTTTATATTCATAAACCAACGTCATATATGTCAAATTAACATTTTGACGTGTGACATTCATTTATCAATGCATTAATTAACTTCTTTTCTCTTCAAATTGTAATATTGATGTTTTAGGTATTATTACGGTAACTTGTTTTCAGACACTGTTAGCAAAAATATAAATCGGCTGTTTTTGCTATTGCTCTGCCAAGCAGGATGTGATCATGATCGGTGCAACTGTAAAACTAACGTTGAAATAATAATCACTTTTACCATAATAACTTGACATATTTAAACTCTACCCAACAACATATAAACTTTATTTTTAACTAAATTGAGAAAAATGGTCCTATAGAAATCACAGAGCACCGAAATGCACTGCACCACAAAAAACAAACTGAATATCCAATTAATATAATTGTCTGGTCCAATCAAATCGCATTACACAGGTTGGTCCTAGTCAGTGTGCCGATAGTGGGTTAATTTTGAGTGGCGAAATTGAGTGTCTCCACCACTGCATGTTGCTTTAAAGTAGTTATCCTGCCAACAACAGCCAAATTTTACAACATATGTACACTGTTTCTAAACCTACTGACAACGACGTACATGTATATTAATATCTAAACTCTACAGAGACATTATAAATGGCTATAACCAGCCAGGCCAAACCCAAAATTGGAGCGCTGAATTAAAGTAGCTATCCTGTCAACAACAGTCAATTTTTACAACATGCGTACACCGTATCTTAACATACTGACGACCAGGTATATATATAACTTACATATTTTGAGAATCCAAATGCTATAGGCACAATATGAACAGCTTTATCCATCCAGGTCAAACCCTAACACGGGATCGTCGAGTATACAATAGCGGTATTTTAACAATAGGTCAATGACCTTGAAGCTCTACTGATAGATTTTTGATAGCTAGGTCAACATTCCTGTGAAGTTTCATGAAAATCCATCAAGTAGTATCATAGAAGTAGTCGCTACAAGTTTTCATTATATAACTCTATGTAAACAAAGATGGCCGCTGGCGGCCATGTTTATTGTCAAATCAAAATAATTTTTGACAAGGATCAACATCATATCATACTGATCATTTTAGAAAAAGTCCCATATCAATATCACTTATATATGGCGGCCATCTTGTACTTCCGGCCGACCTGAAATTTTGCTAGGATCAATTAGAAATCAAGAGCAACATTCCTGTAAAGTTTCATGAAAATCCGTCGAGTAGGTACAGAGGAGTAGTCGTTACAAGTTTTTACTAGATAACTCTATGTAAACAAAGATGGCCGCTGACAGCCATGTTTAACATCGAATCAAAGTGATTTTCGACAAGGACCAACATCATGACATGCTGATCATTTTAGAAAAAGTCCCATATCAATATCACTTATCATTTTCAAGAAGTAGTCGCCATAAACTTATTTTTTGAAAATCTATTTTTAGCCATCTTGAATTTCCGGCCGACCTGAAGTTTTGCTAGGATCAATTAGACATCAAGAGCAACATTCTTGTGAAGTTTCATGAAAATCCGTCAAGTAGTTTCAGAGGAGTAGTCGCTACAAGTTTTCATTATATAACTCTATGTAAACAAAGATGGCCGCTGGTGGCTATGTTTAATGTCAAATCAAAATAATTTTAAGGAAAAGACGCATATCAATATCATTTATAATTTTCAAGAAGTAGTCGCCACAAACTTGTATTTTGGCTATATTTTTAGCCGTGGCGGCCATCTTGAATTTCCGGCCGACCTGAAATTTTGCTAGGATCATTTAGACATCAAGAGCAACATTCCTGTGAAGTTTCATGGAAATCTGTCGAGTAGTTTCAGAGGAGTAGTCGCTACAAGTTTTTACTAAATAACTCTATGTAAATAAGATGGCCGCTGGCAGCCATATTTAACGTCGAATCAAAACGATTTTCGACAAGGACCAACATCATGTCATGCTGATCATTTTAGAAAAAGTCCCATATCAATATCACTTAGAGTTTTCAAGAAGTAGTCGCTACAAACTTGTTTTGTAAAAATCTATTTTTAGCTTTGGCGGCCATCTTGGATTTCACATCAACATCAATTTTTGCTAGGATCAACTTGACTTCATGGGCAACATTTCTGTAAAGTTTCATGAAAATCCATTCAGTAGTTTCAGAGGAGTAGTCGCTACAAAAAAAAGTTTAAGGACGGACAGACGAACGGACGGACAGACGGACGCCACACCACGGTATAAGCTCTGCTGATCAGAAGAGCTAAAAACCCATGAACAAATCTATACTTTTAATCGGCACATATACATTATAATATGGCCAAAACACCTGGATGGAGTTTTGATAAACAATTTTGTAGTGCAATTTTTGTCATGATTTGGCGGGTTAGTTTCTTCAACTCATAAATAATTTGATGCTTATTCAATCACGGGTATTTTAAAAACCCGTGTAAAATCTGTACTTTTGAACGTCGGTGGTTCTACCCAGGTGCCCGCCCGTGCACGAAAATTGCCCGGAGGGGCACCTGGGGTCTTCCTCCACCAGTGAAAGCTGGAAAGTTGCCATATGACCTTAGCTGTTAGTGCGACTATAAAATCCAATTCAATTCAATTCAAAATCTGTACTTTTAATCAACACATTTTTATATGACCTGCACATCTGGATAGAGTTTTGATAAATGGGACACATTCTGGCAATCAAAAATAAATTCTTTATTTCGACAATACAATCAACAATAGTGCTATTCATTTATGGATGTTTGGTAATGAATTATGGATTACAAATTGCAAGCCTTTGCAGACACAGACCGAATGTGCGTGACAGAGTCTGATTCAGCAATTCCGTTTTTTTAGAAAAGAAATTACTCGGAACCTAAAAGGCCAATATGAAATAGCAAAACAAAAAGAAAAAAGATGTTTAGCCAGAGAAGACTAGGAGTAACACTTTACATCACATACCTGCTGAATCCGGATTAACTGTTTCTGAATACTCGACTCTTCCTGATGACACTCAACCTGATCCTGTACGAAGGTGCTTAGTGTCTGGTCAAGACTCGTCTGTGCTATACCTATCTTGGACTGCACCGTTGCTACGGCATCCGCAGCATGCTTGTCAATGTCAGATACAGCTTTATCTATGTCAGATACAGCTTTATCTCTAGTGTCGTCGAGAGCATTCATCACCTTTTCCATGTTAGTCTTGAAAATGCCCAACGATTCATCAAGCTTTGTCTGTATACCTATTTTGGCATCAAGAGCACTATTGTCTATGCCAGATACAGCTTTGTTATTTTCTTCATCAAGGTTCTTTTTCTGTTCATCATAAAGGTTTGCTAACGATTCCTTCGCTTTCGTCTACTTCGATGTTATCACCGCTACACTCTTTAACAGTTTGTTTTCTAAATCTAGAAGAGCCTCTTGTTTCTTATGGTCAATAGCTTTCAAAGCTTCTTGCCGCATTTCAAGCTCATCTATTGTTGAAATTACAAATTTATCTGTCTTCAACTGAAATATAGGAAAGGTAATACAATGAGAATCTTACATGAGGCCTAAATTAAAATATTGTTTGTTTGCAGTTTGCGACCGACCCACGGCAAATCCGCCGACCCAAACAATTTTTTTTATTTTTTTTAATTCATTTTTTTTTCAAGATTTTTGTTTCTTTTTCTTGCATGTTCTGTTAATATTTAACTAAACCCTTTTAAAAACAAGAGGTCAATGACCTTGAAGCTCTACTGATTGATTTTGATTTTAGGAAGTAGTCGCTACAGACTTGTTTTTTGAAAATCTATTTTTAACCGTGGCGGCCATCTTGAATTTCCGGCCGACCTGAAATTTTGCTAAGATCAATAAGACATTAAGAGCAACATTCCTGTGAAGTTTCATGAAAATCCGTCAGGTAGTTTCAAAGAAGTAGTCGCTACAAGTTTTCATTATATAACTCTATGTAAACAAAGCAGCCATGTTTAAGGTCAAATCAAAACGATTTTCGACAAGGACCAACATCATGTCATACTGATCATTTTAGAAAAAGTCCCATATCAATATCTCTTATTGTTTTGAAGAAGTAGTCGCTACATACTTATTTATTTTAAATCTATTTTTAGCTGTGGCGGCCATCTTGAATTTCCGGCCGACCTGAAATTATTCTAGGATCAACTAGACATCAAGAGCAACATTCCTGTGAAGTTTCATGAACATCCGTCAAGTAGTTTCAGAGGAGTAGTCGCTACAAGTTTTTACTATATAACTCTATGTAACCAAAGATGGCCACTGGCAGCCATGTTTAACGTCGAATCAAAATAATTTTCCACAAGGATCTACATCATGTCATGCTGATCATTTTAGAAAAAGTCCCATATCAATATCACTTATAGTTTTCAAGAAGTAGTCGCTACAAACTTATTTTTTAAAAATCTATTTTTAGCTATGACGGCCATCTTGAATTTCCGGCCGACCTGAAATTTTGATAGGATCAATTAGACATCAAGAGCAACATTCCTGTAAAGTTTCATGACAATCCGCCAAGTAGTTTCAGAGGAGTAGTCGCTACAAGTTTTTACTATATAACTCTATGTAAACAAAGATGGCGGCTGGCAGCCATGTTTAACGTTGAATCAAAACGATTTTTGACTAGGATCAACATCATGTCATGCTGATCATTTTAGGAAAAGTCCCATATCAATATCACTTATAGTTTTTAAGAAGAAGTCGCTACAAACTTGTATTTTAAAACTCTATTTTTAGCTTTGGCGGCCATCTTGGATTTCACATCAACATGAATTTTTGCTAGGATCAACTAGACTTTATGGGCAACATTTCTGTAAAGTTTCATGAATATCCATCCAGTAGTTTCAGCTGTGAAGTCGCTACAAATAAAAGTTTACGGACAGACAGCCAGACGGCCAGACGGACAGACGGACGACGGACGCCGCACCACGGCATAAGCTCTGCTGATCTCTGATCAGTAGAGCTAAAAAACTATGGATAATACTAGTGAAGCACACGATATTTGCATGCCGTCAATGGGCATACGTTAATAATAAAAATGTTTTAAAAAAAATATATATATCCCTACCTACCGACCGACCCACCCCTAAAAGCCATGGGTCGGAAACTGCAAACAAACAATTTTTTAATGGTGGCCTGAGTGACTTGAGATTTAAACCATTTTGAAACAAGAGATGCCATAGAACAGTCAACTATTTTCTTTTTCAGAGTACAACAAATTATACATCTGAAAAAGGGCATCTTTCTTCATACAAGCATTTATTAAAGAAATAGCAGATATATATCCATGAGCAATTTTAACAAATGAGAAAGAGGACATTTAAAATGTTATGCTTAAAATGAAACAAGAAAGGAAGTAACACCAGCAACAACTATTTTTAAAATAAATAATCAACACATTTATTCAAATACTGCAATGAAAAGTATTCACTTACAGAAAATACATACAATGGATTCAGTATTTCTTTAAAATCCTATATATATATGAATAAGTCCAAATAACATCAACAAGGCAGGTATTCCTTTAATCTAAATTGTCAAGTGTCTCTTTAATCCAATTCCATTTCAAGTCTTTCCTGGTTTATTAATTTACAATAGTCCAAACTAGAACTATCACTGAAGGTGATAAATACCCCCGCAAACAATTTTTTAGTAAGATCAAGTGCAATAACTCTGCATGGCATTGACTGAGCCAAACCAAAACTGTGTCACATACATGTACACTCCATTATCATAACTCTGCATGGCATTGACTGAGCCAAACCAAAACTGTGTCACATACATGTACACTCCATTATCATAACTCTGCATGGCATTGACTGAGCCAAACCAACATTGTGTCACATACATGTACACTCCATTATCATAACTCTGCATGGCATTGACTGAGCCAAACCAAAACTGTGTCACATACATGTACACTCCATTATCATAACTCTGCATGGCATTGACTGAGCCACACCAAAACTGTGTCACGTACATGTACACTCCATTATCATAACTCTGCATGGCATTGACTGAGCCACACCAACATTGTGTCACGTACATGTACACTCCATTATCATAACTCTGCATGGCATTGACTGAGCCAAACCAAAACTGTGTCACGTACATGTACACTCCATTATCATAACTCTGCATGGCATTGACTGAGACACACCAAAACTGTGTCACATACATGTACACTCCATTATCATAACTCTGCATGGCATTGACTGAGACACACCAAAACTGTGTCACATACATGTACACTCCATTATCATAACTCTGCATGGCATTGACTGAGACACACCAAAACTGTGTCACATACATGTACACTCCATTATCATAACTCTGCATGGCATTGACTGAGCCAAACCAAAACTGTGTCACATACATGTACACTCCATTATCATAACTCTGCATGGCATTGACTGAGCCAAACCAAAACTGTGTCACATACATGTACACTCCATTATCATAACTCTGCATGGCATTGACTGAGACACACCAAAACTGTGTCACATACATGTACACTCCATTATCATAACTCTGCATGGCATTGACTGAGACACACCAAAACTGTGTCACATACATGTACACTCCATTATCATAACTCTGCATGGCATTGACTGAGCCAAACCAAAACTGTGTCACATACATGTACACTCCATTATCATAACTCTGCATGGCATTGACTGAGCCAAACCAAAACTGTGTCACATACATGTACACTCCATTATCATAACTCTGCATGGCATTGACTGAGCCAAACCAAAACTGTGTCACATACATGTACACTCCATTATCATAACTCTGCATGGCATTGAATGAGCCAAACAAAATTGTGGCACGTACATGTACACTCCATTATCATAACTCTGCATGGCATTGACTGAGCCACACCAAAACTGTGTCACATACATGTACACTCCATTATCATAACTCTGCATGGCATTGACTGAGCCACACCAAAACTGTGTCACATACATGTACACTCCATTATCATAACTCTGCATGGCATTGACTGAGCCAAACCAAAACTGTGTCACGTACATGTACACTCCATTATCATAACTCTGCATGGCATTGACTGAGCCAAACCAAAACTGTGTCACGTACATGTACACTCCATTATCATAACTCTGCATGGCATTGACTGAGCCAAACCAAAACTGTGTCACGTACATGTACACTCCATTATCATAACTCTGCATGGCATTGACTGAGCCACATCAACATTGTGTCACATACATGTACACTCCATTATCATAACTCTGCATGGCATTGACTGAGCCAAACCAAAACTGTGTCACATACATGTACACTCCATTATCATAACTCTGCATGGCATTGACTGAGCCAAACCAAAACTGTGTCACATACATGTACACTCCATTATAATAACTCTGCATGGCATTGACTGAGCCAAACCAACATTGTGTCACATACATGTACACTCCATTATCATAACTCTGCATGCCATTGACTGAGCCAAACCAACATTGTGTCACATACATGTACACTCCATTATCATAACTCTGCATGGCATTGACTGAGCCACACCAAAACTGTGTCACATACATGTACACTCCATTATCATAACTCTGCATGGCATTGACTGAGCCAAACCAAAACTGTGTCACATACATGTACACTCCATTATCATAACTCTGCATGGCATTGACTGAGCCAAACCAAAACTGTCTCACATACATGTACACTACATTATCATAACTCTGCATGGCATTGACTGAGCCAAACCAAAACTGTGTCACGTACATGTACACTCCATTATCATAACTCTGCATGGCATTGACTGAGCCACATCAACATTGTGTCACATACATGTACACTCCATTATCATAACTCTGCATGGCATTGACTGAGCCAAACCAAAACTGTGTCACATACATGTACACTCCATTATCATAACTCTGCATGGCATTGACTGAGCCAAACCAAAACTGTGTCACATACATGTACACTCCATTATAATAACTCTGCATGGCATTGACTGAGCCAAACCAACATTGTGTCACATACATGTACACTCCATTATCATAACTCTGCATGGCATTGACTGAGCCAAACCAACATTGTGTCACATACATGTACACTCCATTATCATAACTCTGCATGGCATTGACTGAGCCACACCAAAACTGTGTCACATACATGTACACTCCATTATCATAACTCTGCATGGCATTGACTGAGCCAAACCAAAACTGTCTCACATACATGTACACTACATTATCATAACTCTGCATGGCATTGACTGAGCCAAACCAAAATTGTGTCACATACATGTACACTCCATTATCATAACTCTGCATGGCATTGACTGAGCCACACCAACATTGTGTCACATACATGTACACTCCATTATCATAACTCTGCATGGCATTGACTAAGCCAAACCAAAACTGTGTCACATACATGTACACTCCATTATCATAACTCTGCATGGCATTGACTGAGCCAAACCAAAACTGTGTCACATACATGTACACTCCATTATCATAACTCTGCATGGCATTGACTGAGCCAAACCAAAACTGTGTCACATACATGTACACTCCATTATAATAACTCTGTATGGCATTGACTGAGCCACACCAAAACTGTGTCACATACATGTACACTCCATTATAATAACTCTGTATGGCATTGACTGAGCCACACCAAAACTGTGTCACATACATGTACACTCCATTATAATAACTCTGTATGGCATTGACTGAGCCAAACCAAAACTGTGTCACATACATGTACACTCCATTATCATAACTCTGCATGGCATTGACTGAGCCACACCAAAACTGTGTCACATACATGTACACTCCATTATAATAACTCTGTATGGCATTGACTGAGCCAAACCAAAACTGTGTCACATACATGTACACTCCATTATCATAACTCTGCATGGCATTGACTGAGTCAAACCAAAACTGTGTCACATACATGTACACTCCATTATCATAACTCTGCATGGCATTGACTGAGCCAAACCAAAACTGTGTCACATACATGTACACTACATTATCATAACTCTGCATGGCATTGACTGAGCCACACCAAAACTGTGTCACATACATGTACACTCCATTATAATAACTCTGTATGGCATTGACTGAGCCAAACCAAAACTGTGTCACATACATGTACACTCCATTATCATAACTCTGCATGGCATTGACTGAGCCACACCAAAACTGTGTCACATACATGTACACTCCATTAAAAAAACTCTGTATGGCATTGACTGAGCCAAACCAAAACTGTGTCACATACATGTACACTCCATTATAATAACTCTGCATGGCATTGACTGAGCCACACCAAAACTGTGTCACATACATGTACACTCCATTATAATAACTCTGTATGGCATTGACTGAGCCACACCAAAACTGTGTCACATACATGTACACTGCATTATAATAACTCTGTATGGCATTGACTGAGCCAAACCAAAACTGTGTCACATACATGTACACTCCATTATCATAACTCTGCATGGCATTGACTGAGGCACACCAAAACTGTGTCACATACATGTACACTCCATTATAATAACTCTGCATGGCATTGACTGAGCCAAACCAAAACTGTGTCACATACATGTACACTCCATTATCATAACTCTGCATGGCATTGACTGAGCCAAACCAAAACTGTGTCACATACATGTACACTCCATTATCATAACTCTGCATGGCATTGACTGAGACACACCAAAACTGTGTCACATACATGTACACTCCATTATCATAACTCTGCATGGCATTGACTGAGCCAAACCAAAACTGTGTCACATACATGTACACTCCATTATAATAACTCTGCATGGCATTGACTGAGCCAAACCAAAACTGTGTCACATACATGTACACTCCATTATCATAACTCTGAATGGCATTGACTGAGCCAAACCAAAACTGTGTCACATACATGTACACTCCATTATCATAACTCTGCATGGCATTGACTGAGCCAAACCAAAACTGTGTCACATACATGTACACTCCATTATCATAACTCTGCATGGCATTGACTGAGCCAAACCAAAACTGTGGCACGTACATGTACACTCCATTATCATAACTCTGCATGGCATTGACTGGGCCAAACCAAAACTGTGTCACATACATGTACACTCCATTATCATAACTCTGCATGGCATTGACTGAGCCAAACCAAAACTGTGTCACATACATGTACACTCCATTATCATAACTCTGCATGGCATTGACTGAGCCAAACCAAAACTGTGTCACATACATGTACACTCCATTATCATAACTCTGCATGGCATTGACTGAGCCAAACCAAAACTGTGTCACGTACATGTACACTCCATTATCATAACTCTGCATGGCATTGACTGAGCCAAACCAAAACTGTGTCACATACATGTACACTCCATTATCATAACTCTGCATGGCATTGACTGAGACACACCAAAACTGTGTCACATACATGTACACTCCATTATCATAACTCTGCATGGCATTGACTGAGCCAAACCAAAACTGTGTCACATACATGTACACTCCATTATCATAACTCTGCATGGCATTGACTGAGCCAAACCAAAACTGTGTCACATACATGTACACTCCATTATCATAACTCTGCATGGCATTGACTGAGCCAAACCAAAACTGTGTCACATACATGTACACTCCATTATCATAACTCTACATGGCATTGACTGAGCCAAACCAAAATTGTGGCACGTACATGTACACTCCATTATCATAACTCTGCATGGCTTTGACTGAGCCACACCAAAACTGTGTCACATACATGTACACTCCATTATCATAACTCTGCAT
Organism: Cyrtodaria siliqua; assembly: GCA_037043455.1. Classification (NCBI taxonomy): domain Eukaryota; kingdom Metazoa; phylum Mollusca; class Bivalvia; order Adapedonta; family Hiatellidae; genus Cyrtodaria; species Cyrtodaria siliqua. Next base: position 5,550 of record JAWPHD010009818.1, on the reverse strand, counting down.
GGCATTGACTGAGCCACACCAAAACTGTGTCACATACATGTACACTCCATTATCATAACTCTGCATGGCATTGACTGAGCCAAACCAAAACTGTGTCACGTACATGTACACTCCATTATCATAACTCTGCATGGCATTGACTGAGCCAAACCAAAACTGTGTCACGTACATGTACACTCCATTATCATAACTCTGCATGGCATTGACTGAGCCAAACCAAAACTGTGTCACGTACATGTACACTCCATTATCATAACTCTGCATGGCATTGACTGAGCCACATCAACATTGTGTCACATACATGTACACTCCATTATCATAACTCTGCATGGCATTGACTGAGCCAAACCAAAACTGTGTCACATACATGTACACTCCATTATCATAACTCTGCATGGCATTGACTGAGCCAAACCAAAACTGTGTCACATACATGTCCACTCCATTATCATAACTCTGCATGGCATTGACTGAGACACACCAAAACTGTGTCACATACATGTACACTCCATTATCATAACTCTGCATGGCATTGACTGAGACACACCAAAACTGTGTCACATACATGTACACTCCATTATCATAACTCTGCATGGCATTGACTGAGCCAAACCAAAACTGTGTCACATACATGTACACTCCATTATCATAACTCTGCATGGCATTGACTGAGCCAAACCAAAACTGTGTCACATACATGTACACTCCATTATCATAACTCTGCATGGCATTGACTGAGCCACATCAACATTGTGTCACATACATGTACACTCCATTATCATAACTCTGCATGGCATTGACTGAGCCAAACCAAAACTGTGTCACATACATGTACACTCCATTATCATAACTCTGCATGGCATTGACTGAGCCAAACCAAAACTGTGTCACATACATGTACACTCCATTATAATAACTCTGTATGGCATTGACTGAGCCAAACCAAAACTGTGTCACATAAATGTACACTCCATTATCATAACTCTGCATGGCATTGACTGAGCCACACCAAAACTGTGTCACATACATGTACACTCCATTATAATAACTCTGTATGGCATTGACTGAGCCAAACCAAAACTGTGTCACATACATGTACACTCCATTATCATAACTCTGCATGGCATTGACTGAGCCAAACCAAAACTGTGTCACATACATGTACACTCCATTATCATAACTCTGCATGGCATTGACTGAGCCAAACCAAAACTGTGTCACGTACATGTACACTCCATTATCATAACTCTGCATGGCATTGACTGAGCCAAACCAAAACTGTGTCACATACATGTACACTCCATTATCATAACTCTGCATGGCATTGACTGAGACACACCAAAACTGTGTCACATACATGTACACTCCATTATCATAACTCTGCATGGCATTGACTGAGCCAAACCAAAACTGTGTCACATACATGTACACTCCATTATCATAACTCTGCATGGCATTGACTGAGCCAAACCAAAACTGTGTCACATACATGTACACTCCATTATCATAACTCTGCATGGCATTGACTGAGCCAAACCAAAACTGTGTCACATACATGTACACTCCATTATCATAACTCTACATGGCATTGACTGAGCCAAACCAAAATTGTGGCACGTACATGTACACTCCATTATCATAACTCTGCATGGCTTTGACTGAGCCACACCAAAACTGTGTCACATACATGTACACTCCATTATCATAACTCTGCATGGCATTGACTGAGCCACACCAAAACTGTGTCACATACATGTACACTCCATTATCATAACTCTGCATGGCATTGAATGAGCCAAACCAAAACTGTGTCACGTACATGTACACTCCATTATCATAACTCTGCATGGCATTGACTGAGCCAAACCAAAACTGTGTCACGTACATGTACACTCCATTATCATAACTCTGCATGGCATTGACTGAGCCAAACCAAAACTGTGTCACGTACATGTACACTCCATTATCATAACTCTGCATGGCATTGACTGAGCCACATCAACATTGTGTCACATACATGTACACTCCATTATCATAACTCTGCATGGCATTGACTGAGCCAAACCAAAACTGTGTCACATACATGTACACTCCATTATCATAACTCTGCATGGCATTGACTGAGCCAAACCAAAACTGTGTCACATACATGTACACTCCATTATCATAACTCTGCATGGCATTGACTGAGACACACCAAAACTGTGTCACATACATGTACACTCCATTATCATAACTCTGCATGGCATTGACTGAGACACACCAAAACTGTGTCACATACATGTACACTCCATTATCATAACTCTGCATGGCATTGACTGAGCCAAACCAAAACTGTGTCACATACATGTACACTCCATTATCATAACTCTGCATGGCATTGACTGAGCCAAACCAAAACTGTGTCACATACATGTACACTCCATTATCATAACTCTGCATGGCATTGACTGAGCCAAACCAAAATTGTGGCACGTACATGTACACTCCATTATCATAACTCTGCATGGCTTTGACTGAGCCACACCAAAACTGTGTCACATACATGTACACTCCATTATCATAACTCTGCATGGCATTGACTGAGCCACACCAAAACTGTGTCACATACATGTACACTCCATTATCATAACTCTGCATGGCATTGACTGAGCCAAACCAAAACTGTGTCACGTACATGTACACTCCATTATCATAACTCTGCATGGCATTGACTGAGCCAAACCAAAACTGTGTCACGTACATGTACACTCCATTATCATAACTCTGCATGGCATTGACTGAGCCACATCAACATTGTGTCACATACATGTACACTCCATTATCATAACTCTGCATGGCATTGACTGAGCCAAACCAAAACTGTGTCACATACATGTACACTCCATTATCATAACTCTGCATGACATTGACTGAGCCAAACCAAAACTGTGTCACATACATGTACACTCCATTATCATAACTCTGCATGGCATTGACTGAGCCACACCAACATTGTGTCACATACATGTACACTCCATTATCATAACTCTGCATGGCATTGACTGAGCCAAACCAAAACTGTGTCACATACATGTACACTCCATTATCATAACTCTGCATGGCATTGACTGAGCCAAACCAAAACTGTGTCACATACATGTACACTCCATTATCATAACTCTGCATGGCATTGACTGAGCCACACCAAACTGTGTCACATACATGTACACTCCATTATCATAACTCTGCATGCATTGACTGAGCCAAACCAAAACTGTGTCACATACATGTACACTCCATTATAATAACTCTGTATGGCATTGACTGAGCCAAACCAAAACTGTGTCACATACATGTACACTCCATTATCATAACTCTGCATGGCATTGACTGAGCCACACCAAAACTGTGTCACATACATGTACACTCCATTATAATAACTCTGTATGGCATTGACTGAGCCAAACCAAAACTGTGTCACATACATGTACACTCCATTATAATAACTCTGCATGGCATTGACTGAGCCACACCAAAACTTTGTCACGTACATGTACACTCCATTATCATAACTCTGCATGGCATTGACTGAGCCACATCAACATTGTGTCACATACATGTACACTCCATTATCATAACTCTGCATGGCATTGACTGAGCCAAACCAAAACTGTGTCACATACATGTACACTCCATTATCATAACTCTGCATGGCATTGACTGAGCCAAACCAAAACTGTGTCACATACATGTACACTCCATTATAATAACTCTGTATGGCATTGACTGAGCCAAACCAAAACTGTGTCACATACATGTACACTCCATTATCATAACTCTGCATGGCATTGACTGAGCCACACCAAAACTGTGTCACATACATGTACACTCCATTATAATAACTCTGTATGGCATTGACTGAGCCAAACCAAAACTGTGTCACATACATGTACACTCCATTATAATAACTCTGCATGGCATTGACTGAGCCACACCAAAACTGTGTCACATACATGTACACTCCATTATAATAACTCTGTATGGCATTGACTGAGCCACACCAAAACTGTGTCACATACATGTACACTCCATTATAATAACTCTGTATGGCATTGACTGAGCCACACCAAAACTGTGTCACATACATGTACACTCCATTATAATAACTCTGTATGGCATTGACTGAGCCAAACCAAAACTGTGTCACATACATGTACACTCCATTATCATAACTCTGCATGGCATTGACTGAGCCACACCAAAACTGTGTCACATACATGTACACTCCATTATCATAACTCTGCATGGCATTGACTGAGCCAAACCAAAACTGTGTCACATACATGTACACTCCATTATCATAACTCTGCATGGCATTGACTGAGCCAACCAAAACTGTGTCACATACATGTACACTCCATTATCATAACTCTGCATGGCATTGACTGAGCCAAACCAAAACTGTGTCACATACATGTACACTCCATTATCATAACTCTGCATGGCATTGACTGAGCCACACCAAAACTGTGTCACATACATGTACACTCCATTATAATAACTCTGTATGGCATTGACTGAGCCAAACCAAAACTGTGTCACATACATGTACACTCCATTATCATAACTCTGCATGGCATTGACTGAGCCACACCAAAACTGTGTCACATACATGTACACTCCATTATAATAACTCTGTATGGCATTGACTGAGCCAAACCAAAACTGTGTCACATACATGTACACTCCATTATCATAACTCTGCATGGCATTGACTGAGCCACACCAAAACTGTGTCACATACATGTACACTCCATTATAATAACTCTGCATGGCATTGACTGAGCCACACCAAAACTGTGTCACATACATGTACACTCCATTATCATAACTCTGCATGGCATTGACTGAGCCAAACCAAAACTGTGTCACATACATGTACACTCCATTATCATAACTCTGCATGGCATTGACTGAGCCAAACCAAAACTGTGTCACATACATGTACACTCCATTATCATAACTCTGCATGGCATTGACTGAGCCAAACCAAAACTGTGTCACATACATGTACACTCCATTATCATAACTCTGCATGGCATTGACTGAGCCAAACCAAAACTGTGTCACATACATGTACACTCCATTATCATAACTCTGCATGGCATTGACTGAGCCAAACCAAAACTGTGTCACATACATGTACACTCCATTATCATAACTCTGCATGGCATTGACTGAGCCAAACCAAAACTGTGTCACATACATGTACACTCCATTATCATAACTCTGCATGGCATTGACTGAGCCAAACCAAAACTGTGTCACATACATGTACACTCCATTATCATAACTCTGCATGGCATTGACTGAGCCAACCAAAACTGTGTCACATACATGTACACTCCATTATCATAACTCTGCATGGCATTGACTGAGCCAACCAAAACTGTGTCACATACATGTACACTCCATTATCATAACTCTGCATGGCATTGACTGAGCCAAACCAAAACTGTGTCACATACATGTACACTCCATTATCATAACTCTGCATGGCATTGACTG
>JAWPHD010009817.1:0-100033 GCA_037043455.1 Cyrtodaria siliqua | reverse complement strand
TTGAAAACTGAACAAGTTTGGTCACATGTTCACAAATAGGCATATAGTTCACTCCAATTCGGGATTCTTCGTGGAGGGAAACTGATAAACGTAAGCGATTTAGTCCAGAATATCACATCAGAACCGAACGTTATCGAATCTCTGTGAATAAACGTCCAAACCCCGCCGAATGATCCACGATGATCCACGTCTTTTTCCATTTTTACTCATAAATTAATTTTAACATCAACACCAAAGGTAACACACATCGATGAACACTTCACTTTCATTCTCAACATATAACTTTGACTCAAAATGGTTCACCTTTGTTGCCAACAGAACGACCAGCAAAATTATAAAACCATGATAACTTTCTATCGAATCACTTCATTTAATAGCTCGACGATCTCATCGCGGTCTCTCAGGTAAGCCAACACTACTGGGGAATCACCGGCCATAGTTGCAATGTCAACGTCAATGTCAGCTTGCTTCAACAAAACTTTAGCCATCTCAACGTTGCCGACTTCCGCCGCGACATGGAGCGCCGTCCGTTTGCTTTTGCCGTCGGGGACGTTTACGTCAGCACCTTTAGAAAGTATGAGTTCGGTCATTGTCGTATCGCCTTTCTTCGTTGCCAAGTGCAGACACGTTTCTCCTTCGTAATTTTTCATGTTTAGGGTATGTTTGACAGAAAGACGGGCTATCCCCAAATCTTCCTTTGAAAGCAGTGTTTTAAGCATGTCCATCTCTCCCAGTTCACAAGCTATGTGTAACGGGGTTCTACCACGTTTGTCTTGCTCGGCAATGGAGGCACCGTTTTCAACCAAACTTAGAGCAATCTCGGACTGGTTCGAAATAGCCGCCAGGTGGAGCGGAGTCTGAAATAAGTAATTCACAATGTCCAGCTGGTCAAATTCGGCCATAAGCGGCACCAACAACAAACAAAATTCTTTGTTTCCTGCAATAATTAATAAGTGAAGTAAAGTATCGCCATCTTCGTCTTGCCAGAACACGTTTTCGTCTTCAGAATCCGGAATTTCTTCAATTGTGTCGGAAGTGACCGTGTTCCCTCTATCATGTATTTTTGCACCTGCCTCTTCAGCTACTATATTTTGTTCACTACTAAACTTAGAAGTGTCCTGTCCGTGTAACCTTGCATCGTCAGGTTGACTTTCCACAGAAGAAAACTCTGACCGTTGGTCAGTTTTGGAATGTAAATCCAATGCTTTGAATCCACTTTCGATATCCAATTCTGGATGTTGGGACAAATTCCCACCTCTTTGAACGTAAGTAAAACTAGCTTCATCGGTTTCAACATCCGTAAAAGAATTCAGTGAGCTGCTCGCCATTTGTATGTCCAAGCGATAAATAAGTTGTTCAAATCACAGCTGTTGATAAAGCAACCGAAAATGGCGGAATTTCCATGGATTGGTGGGAACGTTTTCTGAAAATCCGGAAGGGTTGGGTAGAATGTAATAAGACATTACTTCCTTCAACACAACTATATCTGTTCTTTAAATGACAGTTGTACTATACATAAAACTCACGGCATGCATATATACTGATTCAAAAAAGAAAGTGTGCACTAAAATTTACATAATCATCCTCATTACTAATGTTACATTACTGTAATTTTTACGTCATATTAAAGGGACACACGACAATCTTGAAGTGTTTGAAATGGTTGTCTCGATTTATATATCCAGTATCATGTTTACTTTTACCCTGGTTATATTTAAATAAATACAATTTTAAGTATTCACTATTTCGTCTTATTATACTATAAGTTTTAATATATTATTGGTGCAATAATAGCAAAAATTGATAATATGCAAAAATAAATTGCTTAATGCTGTTCCTATAATTACTATTAATGATTGAACAAATGCAAGTTATGCAGAAAAACTAGCGGGATGCCGTGAGTTTTTAAAAAATAAAAGATTGCCGTGTGTCCCTTTAATGTGTTTAAACATCATACCTTTATGTTTGAGAAGAAGTTAAAGTTTGACATTCATTAGGAATTCCAGAAAAAAAACACAGAAATTAACAGGATGACTGTTATCTTGTGTTTTGACATTCATTAGGAATTCCAGACAAAAAAAATTAACAAGATGACCGTTATCTTGTGTTTTCCCATTCAACTTCGTGCATTTTGCAACTCTTTTGACTTTGAGGATCTCAAACTCTGTTGGTGAAGGAACTTTTCATGCAAAGATATCACAACTTTATTAATGCATACATTTTGTATTTTAAAACTTGTTTTGCTTTTGTCATTTCAACTGTTAGAATAGTTCCAAAAACATATGGTCTTGAATTGAAGTAAAACAACTTTTAACTAACCAACCAGCCAACCAAAAATAGATGTGCACGCTTTCTTTTCTCTTTTTTTGTCTGAGTATATACTAACGCTTCGCATGTCATGCATGTTAATAGACAACAAAAAAATGTAACAACCTTTGCTCATTGGCCTATATATATATATATATATATATATATATATATATGTATGATTAAATTATAAATTATAGCAGGCATGCATGTAGGAACTAAAATGTAACCCGCATTATCCATATATTAAATTAAAAATACAACAGTATCAAACCGAAAGTGGGCTCTTTATTAAACGAGTTGCAAATCGGAAGTGCAAAAACACTTAAGTGAAGGGAGGATTATGTATATGAATAATATAAATATTTAATAATTGTTTATTTCGAATATAGTAAATTCAAGGTCGTAATCTAATGCGAAAAAAACAACAACAAAAACTTAAGTGTTTTTGTGTTCGACTATTTGACAATTTCAATCAACTAAGATAAGTCAAAGTTTTTACACTATACTATTTATATGTTTAAGTTTATTCAAGTTGAATGAAAAAGTGTGACTTGACAAAAGAATAACGAGAAAAACAAAGCAAGAAACTGTTGATCCCAGCCGTCCATATATAATGATCGTTCCTTTACTACGGTAGTGTAAACGGAAGTAAACATGACCGACACAGGTGGGAAGTTTTGTCGGGAATACCAGTTTACACAGTCAATTATGATAGCAGCGTAACATATCGTCATCTATCTCAATCAGGTCAGTGGCATACCTTTTGCATTCACACGTATTACATTTAAAGGTAATCGCTGTGATTTGCAAATTAGGGTAAAACATAAGGTCAACAAAAAGGTCACATTTACATACAACTTTGTGTAACATAAAACAGAAACCTGAACTTGGCATATCTATCTTGAACAGATGTGCATATGACCTTGAAATGTCAATGTCTTCAAAAGGTCAAACATCAAGGTCAGATCGTATAAATGGCGCTACATTTACACATTTCAAGATGTTTGAATTATTTTTTGAAATTAGGTCAGTGACAAAAATAATTAGGTCGATGACCTCCAAGGTAATTCAAAGTGACTAGTAACCTTCGTTCTCATAACATTCTAATGCAACCTGCAGGTGACATTTTAAAAGAAAATGAGGTCAAAAGTAGGTCTGAATTGATATACGTATGATATGTTTGAAGATAAATCCTTACAAAGCTGAACATGTTGAATTGTTTTAATGTGTGCCTCGTTGCTATCATATTGCATTCAAGAACTCAGTTGGCATAATACGAAAATCCCCGAAGTAAAAGCATGCACAGGCATGCTATTTCCAAAAAAACGAAAAAGTTATTAGGTAAACAAAATTAGGACCAGATCCCACTCACTCTCCTTAACCGCAATGTCGTGATGTCAGGCGAACAAATTTACCACGTTCTGAGAAAAAAACGGGGTATATTAAAATCGCCTCCGTTTGTCCGTCCGTCCGTCCGTTACTGCATCTCCTAAACCGCTTTAAACGGAATTCAACCAATCTTCAAGCAAATTATTTTTGGCTCCGAGCCCAGGGGCCCTCGGGTGTGTGTGTGTTGGGGGGGGGGGGGGGGGGGGGGGTAAAATTAACTGTTACACTGTCATTTTTTCATATTTGTGCACATAACTTGGTTAATCTCATTAAACTCAGACCCTTTATCACGCTACGATACTCTACGCTACTAAGGATCTGACAACACTGCATTGGAGGTCACGTCAGATTGACCTTACGATTAGCCAATCAGATTTCAGCCTATAAAATTGCTCGTTATAGCTTGCTTGTTTTAAACATATTTATTTTACATCGATTGCGAAAAAGTTCTTGCGACTTAGATTAATCACTCTCGATGGCTTCCTGGGTAGAACCAGTACTAAGCAATGTGGATTACTTATCTTGCTCAAGGATAAATAACGTGGCCGCGACGGAGGATCGAACCCACGACCTCTCGATCAGGAGTTCGGCGCTCTACCACTGGACCATGCACTCCACGTTATAGCTTCACTGCGCATGTCCCGTTTCAGTTAAATGCTGTGGAGCAGTCTACGCTCGGTATTGAAAGAGACAATGTCCGTAACTTTTAGCTTGTAAAACACAAACTAACTGCGTAGACAAACATAACACACCAACCATTATTGAATATTTACTGGGGAAAAAGGGAATTTGAAGGAATTTAATAGCGGTACAATTTTTTTACCGATTCGTGGGATTGAACCCACACTAAAATGACACTCGCGGGTCAACAGTCGACTTCGCTATCAACTGAGCTAAGCGGGCCAGATGTATTATGACTTCCTATTTGGAATATCTAGTGTCGTAATAATTTCGTTGGAATGTATATTTATATGTGTTTTATGTGGATTTTCGTTTGTTCAGTTCACCTCACTCGAACGTTATCTGAAGTGCATATAAAACGCGCGATTTCATTGGTTGAATTTAGTTGATCTTCTCATGAATATTGAATAGATAAAAGGTCGATCTGACGTGACCTCCAAGGCAGTGTTGTCAGATCCTATAGCGGAGAGTATCAAAGCTTAATTAGGATATTATTTTAATGAGATTGATGTACCACAGACACCTCTTTATCAAACCATACAATGGCAATTATTTTCATCAGAGACTGCATGTATTTTTATTTTTTTTAATTTTCATTTATACTTATCCTAATTCAATGTGAAGTTTGTTTTGTTTTAGCCCTATCCCACCGAAAACGTCTTTGCAGAAATCCTATTTTTCAGGCATTCAATTGGCGATAACTCTGCCATGCATGATTGAATCTGATTGGTTTTCGAAAGAAACCGAGCTCTCGTGCTCTCGTATGTTGTGACCAACTAACTTTCTCTGACATGTTCATTTTACAATTATTCCCCTTTGACACGTATACAATTAAAACATTTATACACGACCACTTTTTTCCCCCGCCGATTAGGCGGAGAGATATGGAATTGCCGTTGTCCGTTACCACCTTAGTACGCAAACCCGTTTTTTTTTTCGGAATTTGATTTTGATCAGTTCTTTAAGTTTCTGAGTGACACCGTCCATTAGCACTTTACGTGCTTTGATTATTACTGCTATTACTGCACTCCACATGCCTTCATATTGACACGCGACTTTGACAGAACGTTGATTGACAAGATCACTGACTTAAAGTAGCTATCTCGCCAACAACAGGCACATGTTACATCATATTTACACCGTTTCTTAACCTACTAACCACAAAGTACGTATATAACTTACATATTTTGAGAATCCAAACTCTATAGACACAATATATGACCGGTTTTAACCAGCCAGGCCAAACCCCGAAACTAGGGCGTCAAATTAATAGTTTGCACCGTGCAAACTCAAGCCATCTAGCCATCTACATAGTGTATGTACAGGTGAATAGAAGTATTAATAGTATACACAGCAGCACACAGGGTACAGGCCTTCCAAAAGTTTTTAATTCAATATCCTGAGTTTTTAAAATTTAAGATTTAAAACGCGCGAAGAACATTTTTAAATGGAAAGTTGGATCGCGCGCGACTTGATTTCCACACCATTTTTTTTTAAAACGCAAATTTAAAATATTTATGCAATTAATACAAGTTGATGCATTGTTTGATAGTTATAGAAACTAATAAATTAGCATAGTAATTCGATTAGAAAGACTTGGTTATGAAAGGGCACTTACTTATCTACACAGATGCGTGCTAAATGCAAATACAAAGTCAACTCTATAAATTATAATCATCGTACACGGCAGCAACAGTACTGTTATAGTGGTACCACACACAAGGGGTTGCTAGTTCCTCACACTTGATATTTCAGTTAGGGTGACCAATTAACTACTGAAGGAACTAAGGTGTTATTGTATATTCAGTCAGTGCATTACACGGATGACCCCCATTGATTCCACACTTGTATATATTCCTCTGACTAGGGAGCGTAACATGACCAATTCGGGAAATAGCTGATAAACTGTGAAAGTATAGCTAAAATCACGAACAATACCCAGGGAGTATACACTTAAATATGAAGATCCGGAGAGCGACTGAAAAATTATCCGGAGATTTGAAAGGCCTGGGGTATGTCAGCAGTCATCATGGTCCAGTGTATCTATAAACGTCTGTGATGGCGTCTTTTCATGTAGCCATTTCTCTTTCCATCGTCTTATTTCGATTAGAAATTCATCCTTGGTAAAACCCATATCGTCCCCGTAATGGTCATATATGTCATTTGACACTGCACAATTCAGGTCGCGTAGTTTTGTAGGGATGGGGAATTGTGACTTAAAACCAGGCATATAGGCTGCATCAATTTATCATTCATCTCTGTGATGAACCACAAATGGAAGGTATCTGAGACGTCGCGCACAATGTTGGGTAACGTTTGTAACGTCAAAAGAACGTCGATGAACAACGTCACGTTAATAACTTGTATTTCATATTTATGCATTACGTTTCCATCAGTGTAGTGTGTCTATGATGTTTAAATGTTAACGGGAAAACGGTACAGTAGGCCTTTCAATAATTAAATTTCGATCTAAACTGTTTGCTGTTTAGGTGGATCCCCATTAGTAATGTTCTTGCTAACAGTAACAACGCATTTTGGAGTGGGTCAAAACTTATAAAACACAATGGATATACCGGTAAATGCTTGAATTTTAAGCATGTCAAGTAGATTCCTAGTTTTATTATTTATTTACATTTCTAAGTATGCAATTCAGACTTGTAAAATGTTGTCTACATAACATATACGTATGGTGTCGTTAAAGCATTTGATCTATGTGTATGATCATAATATAAGTATAAATTCCAGAGTAATCATATACTGGAAAGAACTCTCCTATGAAGCGAATCACTAATCGTTAAAGTACCGTCAACATCCATGTCTACTTCAGAGATAATGTATAGCACAGAATAAGATGGAACCAGGCACGGAAGTCTCCTGATAAGCCACAAGTGAAGAGGACTCTTTTCAATACGATCGAAGTATAAGCCACCGATAACTTCATGAGCTCGCCTGCATTATGAAATATTCACATTCGTCATCTTCCGCCTTAACGGCAATTAGTGAACCTTTTGACACTAGTGTTTTAATATTATCCTCAGGAATTTCAACATCGTCCGTTGTTTCTTCGACGTCGCCGCATACCATATTGCTATTTTCTTTTAACATGTTTACAATAGACGTTGCACCGATTTGACTATTGTTTAAACAATTTTCATACGTTCCAGTCATACAATTTGTACAAGAATAGCACGACAAACTCCGAATGTGTAATTCACCATCTTTGTTTGATTTGGCTTGATGAAATTTCCTCTTCTCCTTGACGGGACGGAAGTTGCGATTACGATCACGATTAAAACATTCTAGATATTTCACTATCCGTCTGGCACATTTCGCCTTGTCTCTTGTCTAACTCAAATTATCACTGGCAAACTCGTATACGTCGCGGGCATTTTGGATAATATGTGATCCTCTTAATACGGCTAGGTCAGTTTGTCTCTTTAAATATCCTCCAGCAGCGTCCTGGGGGCCCCGGGCATGCGAAGTTTCGAAATAATTGCGAATTAGTTGGTTATATCCCAAATCTAACGATGAATAACTGACATCGCCCAAACAATGGCGACTCTTATATTGGCTGCTACATCCATCAGTAAATTCATGCATTGTCGTCACTCAACATGATATGGATGTCAAATATTCAGACATCAGCTTTTGGACAGCACAGGTAAAATGGTGATCATGTGTAGGGTCGGGACTTATGACAAGAAAATGTTCCGTCACGATATGTGGACCTTCATCTGTGCCGTCTACACCGTCACATTCCAAGATTGCATGCCGGTGTAGAATTGAAACGTGAAGTGATACTTCTAGTTTCTGGAAATACGATGACTGTATTTCATTCTTTTCAGAACATTTGTAATTTTCCGAAAAATCATGAATAGCAACACAGTGTCCAATTGGGAGGTTCTCTACTAATGTTTTCAACTGTTTGTTTTGCCATTTGGCTCGAAATTGATGTGCAATATTTTTTACCAGAATATGATAGCATATTTTATTGTGAAAATTTTGATATATAAAACGTCCGTATTGATTTACGTATGCCTGAATTATGACATAAACCTCTATGCGAGGCTTGCATTTTATACGATGAACCCAACATTGTGCGCGACGTCATTGTCTTGATTCTCTTCATCGGACTGAAACTCCTTACTGCAGCACACACTACAGGCCTGCCAAAACTTTTTAATTCAATATCCTGAGATTTTTAAAATTTAAGATTTAAAACGCGCGAAGAACATTTTTGAAAGTTGGATCGCGCGCGACTTGATTTCCACACTATTGTTTTAAAACGCAAATTTAAAATATTTATGGAATTAAAACAAGTTGATGCATTGTTTGATAGGTATAGAAATTAATAAATTAGCATAGTAATTCGATTATCAAGAATTGGTTATGAAAGTGCAATACTTATCTGCACAGATGCGTGCTAAATTCAAATACAAAGTCAACTCTATAAATTATAATAATCGTACACAGCAGCAACTGTTATGGTGGTACCAAACACAAGGAGCTGTTAGTTCTTTCAATTAGGTTGAACAAATACGCATGTCGTTATGCTACTGAAGGAACTAAGGTGTTATTGTATATTCAGTCAGTGCATTACACGGATGACCCCCACTGATTCGACACTTGTATAAATTCCTCTGACAAGGGCAGCGTAACATGACCAATTGATAAACTGTGAAAGTATAGCTGAAATCACGAACATTTGTTTTGATGGAAAATCCAGAGATTGCACACTTAAATCCGTATATCCGGAGAGCGACTGAAAAAATATCCGGAGATTTGGCAGGCCTGAGGGTATGTCAGCAGTCATCAACGCGCAGTGTACATGGCATGTGTTTGGTCCAGTGTATATATAAACGTCTGTGGTGGCGTCTCTTCGTGAAGCCATTTCTCTTTCCATCGTCTTATTTCGAGTAGAAACTCATCCTTGGTAATACCCATATCGTCCCCATGATGGTCATATATGTCATTTGTCACTGCACAATTCAGGTCGCGTAGTTTTCTAGGGATGGGGAATTGTGCCTAAAAACCAGACACCATTTCTCATTCATCTCTGTGATAAGATGATCCACAAATGGAAGGTAGAGGAGGAAACGTTTCCAGTACTCGTTTGGTGTTGCTGCCTCAACGTTCTCCCTATGCTGTTGTCTACCAACGGTTTTAGGCATTGACGGCAAGATATCGTAAGGGGCAGCTGTCTCCGTCGCCTTTTCTATTAAAGCCTCTCAGACTGCATCGTCATTTCTTTCGGCCTCCAGTTCTGAGCTTTTTTCGACGCCTCCACTAAGTCTGAGTCAGCGCTCCGAAGGGAAACAGAGTCCATGGGGAACACGTGCTTCAGAGTCACAGCGGCAATAATGAAAGCATGATAACCTCTCGCTTTGCTATCGCCTTCATCTCCTAATTGTTGCATCGTTTCTACAATGACTGGGAAAGCGCTTACAAACACGCTTAAGCAGTCCGCTCTGGAAGCCCATCGTGTCTCGCACAGAGTTTTTAATTTCACCTGTCTACTCATCTTCTCTTGAACTTCTGCATTATTTTCAAGATGCTCCTTAAAGGCCAGAAACCTCTTTGCCGTGAACTTGAATGCAAATGAGATATCCTTCATGGTATCCATAATGTTCCCAGGGGCGTAGCGTGACCAAAATCTCAATTACTCACGGGGGTAGGTGCGGGTGATGGGGGTCCGGGTGGGGGCCTCCCCCGGGAAATTTAAAAAAAATAAACGCTCGTACGTGACTTCTGGTGCATTTTAGGGTCTGGATGAAACATTTCAATCCTGTCGAAAATACAATTATTCCTTAACAGCATGTACCCACACCACTTAGGCTCACCTTTTTATTGCGTTTTTCGAGTTTTTATTTTTTGAGCATTCGTTTGAAAAGTTTACTCACGTGAGTAAATGAGTATGGCACGCTACGCGCCTGGTTCCTGACAAATTCGCACGTTAGAAGAATGTACAATGCAGAGGTAAAGTACATGTGGCCGACAATGAAAAGACTGAGAGTTTTCATTTACCCTTCGAATTCTGGCTTGGACACCATTTGTATGTCCACTCATCACGCTGGCACCATCGTAGCCCCGTCCGCTCATTCGTCTCATTGGTTTCTATAGTGTCCAGAAATTTGGTTGACAATGCGTCTGCCTTAGTTCCAGTATTTGCATGCACAAAGCCTAACAATTATATTTCAAATTCGAATATCTCGATCGATACAGGGCGAGAATGTAGGTCAATCCGATTGCCGGCTCGAAATCGTCTCGTCCAATCAGGAAAATGGAGTTTAAAAGGCGCTACATATGTCCGAAATAGGTCAATGCAGCTGTACGTGCTGCCCGTGAGTCTATAAATGGTCAGGATTAGCTGTTGACTATCTCTCTTGTCCAATGTCAGTTTCCAGTAGTCGTTTAAGCGTCCCTCTGTAGGGCCACATTAAAAGCAGGTTAAAAACATATGTACAACATATTATTATACCACAATAGCCTAAATACACACTATGCATCGTGTAATACCCGAGGATAAACACATACCCGAGGATATACACAGCATATGTTAGTTATTGATGAACGTGAAGTTGGCAGTAGCAGTAGCAGCAGTAGCAGTAGCTACTGCTACTGCTACTGCTACTGCTGGCAGTAACAGCAGTAGCAGCAGTAGCAGTAGTTACTGCCAGCAGTAGCAGCAGTAGCAGTAGCTACTGCCAGCAGTAGCAGCAGTAGCAGTAGTTACTGCTAGCAGTAGAGCACCAACTCAGTAGGTATATTCATCACAAGTGTTTTTCTTTGCGCATTATGTTGTTTCTACTTTCCCACCATCATATTTAGCAGACAACCCCTTTCGCATATTTCGCAACAATAATATGTTTCCTACTGCTATTGCTACTGCTACTGCTACTGCTAACTACTGCCAGCAGTAGCAGCAGTAGCAGTAGCTACTGCCAGCAGTAGCAGCAGTAGAGTCAATAGTCATCTTAATTACGACGATATATGATCATCGATATATGATATTTCTTTGCGCAAGTATGTTGTTTCTACTCTCCCACTATCATGTTTAGCAGACAACCCCTTTCGCATCTTTCGCAACCATCATATGTTTGCTTCTGCTATTGCTACTGCTTCAGCTACTGCTAACTACTGCAAGCAGTAGCAGCAGTAGCAGTAGCTACCGCCAGCAGTAGCAGCAGTAGAGTCAATAAAATCTTAATTACGACGATATATGATCATCGGTTTTCTTTGCGCAAGTATGTTGTTTCTACTTTCCCACAATCATCTTTAACAGACAACTCCTTTCGCTACTGCTATTGCTACTGCTACTGCTGTATGATTGAAAGTTCGAAAGTAGTAAAACACGTATGGTCGTCGGATAACGAGTGTTGCCGGCGGGCAGATCAACATCATAAACACGCTGGTGCAGCGTTTTTTTTAAAGCCTTTTGGTAGTGCTACTAAAATCACACCATTTCAGACCATTTATCACAATTTTGGTTCTACTGCTGTATGATTGAAAGTTCGAAAGTAGTAAATAACACGTCTGGTCGTCGGGTTTCGGGTGTTGCCGGCGGGCAGATCAACCACATAGACACGCTGGCGCAGCGTTTTTTAAAGCCTTTTGGTAGTGCTACTAAAATCACACCATTTGAGACCGTTTATCACAATTTTGGTTCTACTGCTGTATGATTGAAAGTTCGAAAGTAGTCAAAAACACGTCTGGTCGTCGGGTTTCGGGTGTTGCCGGCGGGCAGATCAACCACATAGACACGCTGGCGCAGTGTTATTTTTTAAAAGCCTTTTGGTAGTGCTACTAAAATCACACCATTTGAGATTGTTTATCGCAGTTTTTGTTCTACTGCTGTAGTACTGAAGTCTGTACAGCGGTACATTTGAACGTGCGTTTTCTGTTTGATAACGAGTGTTGCCGGCGGGCAGATCAACATCATAGACATGCTGGCGCAGAGTTTTTTTTAAAGCCTTTTGGTAGTGCTACTAGAACCAACCTATTTGAAATTCTTTATCAACGTTTTAGTTCTACTGCTGTGTTACTGAAGTTTGCACTGAAATAGACTCGAAATGGCGTTTTTGTCGGGTTTCGGGTGTTGCCGGCGGCAGATCAATATCATAGACACGCTGGCGCAGTGTTTTTTTAAAGCCTTTTGGCAGTGCTACTAAAATCTCACCATTTGAGACCGTTCATCACAGTTTTGGTTCTACTGCTGTATCATTGAAAGTTCGAAAGTAGTCAAAAACACGTCTGGTCGTCGGATAACGAGTGTTGCCGGCGGGCAGATCAACATCATAGACACGCTGGCGCAGTTTTTTATAAAAGCTTTTTGATAGCGCTACTAAAATCACATCATTTGTGATTGTTTATCGCAGTTTTTGTTCTACTGCTGTAGTACTGAAGTCGAATAACGATACATTTGAACGTGCGTTTTCTGTCGGATAACGAGTGTTGCCGGCGGGCAGGTCAACATCATAGACATGCTGGCGCAGTGTTTTTTTAAAGACCTTTGGTAGTGCTACTAGAATCAAACTATTTAAAATTCTTTATCAACATTTTAGTTCTACTGCTGTGTTACTGAAGTTTGCACTGAAATAGACTCGAAATGGCGTTTTTGTCGGGTTTCGGGTGTTGCCGGCGGGCAGATCAGTATCATAGACACGCTGGCGCAGTGTTTTTTTAAAGCCTTTTGGTAGTGCTACTAAAATCACACCATTTGAGATACTTTATCGCAGTTTTTGTTCTACTGCTGTAGTACTGAAATCGAATAACGGTACATTTGAACGTGCGTTTTCTGTCGGATAACGAGTGTTGCCGGCGGGCAGATCAATATCATAGACATGCTGGCGCAGTATTTTTTAAAAGACTTTTGGTAGTGCTAATAGAATCAACCTATTTGAAATTCTTTATCAACGTTTTAGTTCTACTGCTGTGTTACTGAAGTTTGCAATGAAATAGACTCGAAATGGCGTTTTTTGTCGGGTTTCGGGTGTTGCCGGCGGGCAGATCAATAAAATAGAACACGCTGGCGCAGTGTTTTTTAAAGCCTTTTGCTAGTGCTACTAAAATCACGCCATTTCAGACCGTTTATCACAGTTTTGGTTCTACTGCTGTATTATTGAATGTTCGAAAGTAGTCAAAAACACGTCTGGTCGTCGGATAACGAGTGTTGCCGGCGGGCAGATCAACATCATAGACACGCTGGCGCAGTTTTTTTATAAAAGCCTTTTGATAGTGTTACTAAAATCACACCATTTGAGATTGTTTATCGCAGTTTTTGTTCTACTGCTGTAGTACTGAAGTCGAATAACGGTACATTTGAACGTGGGTTTTCTGTCGGATAACGAGTGTTGCCGGCGGGCAGGTCAACATCATAGACATGCTGTCGCAGTGTTTTTTTAAAGACCTTTGGTAGTGCTACTTGAATCAACCTATTTGAAATTCTTTATCAACGTTTTAGTTCAACTGCTGTGTTACTGAAGTTTGCACTGAAATAGACTCGAAATGGCGTTTTTGTCGGGTTTCGGGTGTTGCCGGCAGGCAGATCAATACCATAGACACGCTGGCCAGCGTTTTGTTAAAGCCTTTTGGCAGTGCTACTAAAATCACACCATTTCAGACCGTTTATCACAGTTTTGGTTCTACTGCTGTATGATTGAAAGTTCGAAAGTAGTCAAAAACACGTCTGGTCGTCGGATGACGAGAGGTGCCGGCGGGCAGATCAACATCATAGACACGCTGGCGCAGTTTTTTTATCAAAGCCTTTTGGAAGTGCTACTCAAATCACACCTTTTGAGATTATTTATCGCAGTTTTTGTTCTACTGCTGTAGTACTGAAGTCGAATAACGGTACATTTGAACGTGCGTTTTCTGTCGGATAACGAGTTTTGCCGGCGGGCACATCAACATCATAGACATGCTGGCGCAGTGTTTTTTTAAAGACTTTTGGTAGTGCTACTAGAATCAACCTATTTGTAATTCTTTATCAACGTTTTAGTTCTACTGCTGTGTTACTGAAGTTTGCACTGAAATAGACTCGAAATGGCGTTTTTGTCGGGTTTCGGGTGTTGCCGGCGGGCAGATCAACATCATAGACACGCTGGCAACACTCGTTATCCGACGACCAGACGTGTTTTTGACTACTTTCGAACTTTCAATCATACAGCAGTAGAACCAAAACTGTGATAAACAGTCTGAAATGGTGTGATTTTAGTAGCACTACCAAAAGGCTTTACAAAAACACTGCGCCAGCGTGTCCATGATATTGATCTGCCAGCCGGCAACACCCGAAACCCGACAAAAACGCCATTTCGAGTCTATTTCAGTGCAAATTTCAGTAACACAGCAGTAGAACTAAAACGTTGATAAAGAATTTCAAATAGGTTGATTCTAGTAGCTCTACCAAAGGTATTTAAAAAAAACACTGCGCCAGCATGTCAATGATGTTGATCTGCCCGCCGGCAACACTCGTTATCCGACAGAAAACCCACGTTCAAATGTACCGTTTTTCGAATTCAGTACTACAGCAGTAGAACAAAAACTGCGATAAATAATCTCAAATGGTGTGATTTTAGTAGCAATACCAAAAGGCTTTTATAAAAAACTGCGCCAGCGTGTCTATGATGTTGATCTGCCCGCCGGCAACACTCGTCATCCGACAACCAGACGTGTTTTTGACTACTTTCGAACTTTTAATCATACAGCAGTAGAACCAAAACTGTGATAAACGGTCTGAAATGGTGTGATTTTAGTAGCACTACCAAAAGGCTTTAAAAAAACACTGCGCCAGCGTGTCTATGGTATTGATCTGCCCGCCGGCAACACCCGAAACCCGACAAAAACGCCATTTCGAGTCTATTTCAGTGCAAACTTCAGTAATACAGCAGGAGAACTAAAACGTTGATAAAGAATTTCAAATGGGTTGATTCTAGAAGCACTACCAAAAGTCTTTAAAAAAAACACTGCGCCAGCATGTCTATCATGTTGATCTGCCCGTCGGCAACACTCGTTATCCGACAGAAAACGCACGTTCAAATGTACCGTTATTCCTCTTCAGTACTACAGCAGTAGAACAAAAACTGCGATAAACAATCTCAAATGATGTGATTTTAGTAGCGCTACCAAAAGGCTTTTATAAAAACTGCGCCAGCGTGTCTATGATGTTGATCTGGCCGCCGGCAACACTCGTTATCCGACGACCAGACGTGTTTTTGACTACTTTCGAACTTTCAATCATACAGCAGTAGAACCAAAACTGTGATAAACGGTCTGAAATGGTGTGATTTTAGTAGCACTGCCAAAAGGCTTTAAAAAAATACTGCGCCAGCGTGTCTATGATATTGATCTGCCCGCCGGCAACACCCGAAACCCGACAAAAACGCCATTTCGAGTCTATTTCAGTGCAAACTTCAGTAACACAGCAGGAGAACTAAAACGTTGATAAAGAATTTCAAATGGGTTGATTGTAGAAGCACTACCAAAAGTCTTTAAAAAAAACACTGCGCCAGCATGTCTATGATGTTGATCTGCCCGCCGGCAACACTCGTTATCCGACAGAAAACGCACGTTCAAATGTACCGTTATTCGACTTCAGTACTACAGCAGTAGAACAAAAACTGCGATAAACAATCTCAAATGGTGTGATTTTAGTAGCACTACCAAAAGGCTTTTATAAAAAAACTGCGCCAGCGTGTCTATGATGTTGATCTGCCGGCCGGCAACACTCGTTATCCGACGGCCAGACGTGTTTTTGACTACTTTCGAACTTTCAATCATACAGCAGTAGAACCAAAACTGTGATAAACGGTCTGAAATGGTGTGATTTTAGTAGCACTACCAAAAGGCTTTAAAAAAACAGTGCGCCAGCGAGTCTATGATATTGATCTGCCCGCCGGCAACACCCGAAACCCGACAAAAACGCCATTTCGAGTCTATTTCAGTGCAAACTTCAGTAACACAGCAGTAGAACTAAAACGTTGATAAAGAATTACAAATAGGTTGATTCTAGTAGCACTACCAAAAGTCTTTAAAAAAACACTGCGCCAGCATGTCTATGATGTTGATCTGCCCGCCGGCAACACTCGTTATCCGACAGAAAACGCACGTTCAAATGTACCGTTATTCGACTTCAGTACTACAGCAGTAGAACAAAAACTGCGATAAATAATCTCAAAAGGTGTGATTTGAGTAGCACTACCAAAAGGCTTTTATAAAAAAACTGCGCCAGATTGTCTATGATGTTGATCTGCCCGCTGGTAACACTCGTCATCCGACGACCAGACGTGTTTTTGACTACTTTCGAACTTTCAATCATACAGCAGTAGAACAAAAACTGTGATAAACGGTCTGAAATTGTGTGATTTTAGTAGCACTACCAAAAGGCTTTAAAAAAAACCTGCGCCAGCGTGTCTATGATATTGATCTGCCCGCCGGCAACACGCGAAAGCCGACGAAAACGCCATTTCGAGTCTATTTCAGTGCAAACTTCAGTAACACAGCAGTAGAACTAAAACGTTGATAAAGAATTTCAAATGGGTTGATTCTAGTAGCACTACCAAAAGTCTTTAAAAAAAACACTGCGCCAGCATGTCTATGATGTTGATCTGCCCGCCGGCAACACTCCTTATCCAACAGAAAAGGCACGTTCAAATGTACCGTTATTCGACTTCAGTACTACAGCAGTAGAACAAAAACTGCGATAAACAATCTCAAATGGTGTGATTTTAGTAGCACTACTAAAAGGCTTTAAAAAAACACTGCGCCAGCGTGTCTATGATGTTGATCTGCCCGCCGGCAACACCCGAAACCCGACGACCAGACGTGTTTTTGACTACTTTCGAACTTTCAATCATACAGCAGTAGAACCAAAACTGTGATAAACGGTCTGAAATGGTGTGATTTTAGTAGCACTACCAAAAGGCTTTAAAAAAACACTGCGCCAGCGTGTCTATGATATTGATCTGCTCGCCGGCAACACCCGAAACCCGACAAAAACGCCATTTCGAGTCTATTTCAGTGCAAACTTCAGTAACACAGCAGCAGAACTAAAACGTTGATAAAGAATTTCAAATAGGTTGATTCTAGTAGAACTACCAAAGGTATTTAAAAAAAACACTGCGCCAGCATGTCTATGATATTGATCTGCCCGCCGGCAACACTCGTTATCCGACAGAAAACGCACGTTCAAATGTACCGTTATTCGACTTCAGTACTACAGCAGTAGAACAAAAAATGCGATAAATAATCTCAAATGGTGTGATTTTAGTAGCACTACCAAAAGGCTTTTATAAAAAACTGCGCCAGCGTGTCTATGATGTTGATCTGCCGGCCGGCAACACTCGTTATCCGACGACCAGACGTGTTTTTGACTACTTTCGAACTTTCAATCATACAGCAGTAGAACCAAAACTGTGATAAACGGTCAGAAATGGTGTGATTTTAGTAGCACTACCAAAAGGCTTTAAAAATACACTGCGCCAGCGTGTCTATGATACTGATCTGCAAGCCGGCAACACCCGAAACCCGACAAAAACGGCATTTCGAGTCTATTTCAGTGCAATCTTCAGTAACACAGCAGTAGAACTAAAACGTTGATAAAGAATTTCAAATGGGTTGATTCTAGAAGCACTACCAAAAGTCTTTAAAAAAAACACTGCGCCAGCATGTCGATGATGTTGACCTGCCCGCCGGCAACACTCGTTATCCGACAGAAAACGCACGTTCAAATGTACCGTTATTCGACTTCAGTACTACAGCAGTAGAACAAAAACTGAGATAAACAATCTCAAATGGTGTGATTTTAGTAGCACTACCAAAAGGCTTTGATAAAAAAAACTGCGCCAGTGTGTCTATGATGTTGATCTGGCCGCCGGCAACACTCGTTATCCGACGACCAGATGTGTTTTTGACTACTTTCGAACTTTCAGTCATACAGCAGTAGAACCAAAACTGTGATAAACGGACTGAAATGGTGTGATTTTAGTAGCACTACCAAAAGGCTTTAAAAAAACACTGCGCCAGCGTGTCTATGATATTGATCTGCTCGCCGGCAACACCCGAAACCCGACAAAAACGCCATTTCGAGTCTATTTCAGTGCAAACTTCAGTAACACAGCAGTAGAACTAAAACGTTGATAAAGAATTTCAGATAGATTGATTCTAGTAGCACTACCAAAGGTCTTTAAAAAAACACTGCGCCAGCATGTCTATGATGTTGACCTGCCCGCCGGCAACACTCGTTATCCGACAGAAAACCCACGTTCAAATGTACCGTTATTCGACTTCAGTACTACAGCAGTAGAACAAAAACTGCGATAAATAATCTCAAATGGTGTGATTTTAGTAGCACTACCAAAAGGCTTTTATAAAAAACTGCGCCAGCGTGTCTATGATGTTGATCTGCCCGCCGGCAACACTCGTCATCCGACGACCAGACGTGTTTTTTACGGAATTCCGTTAGGGCCATCGCCTTTCAATGTGTTGATCTGAAACGCGATACTCGATAGTACGATGATGAAAACGCGAAATCACGAAACTACGATAACGAAAACGCGATAACACGATGATGATAACGCGATACTACGATAACGAAAACACGATAATACGATAGTACGATGATGATAATGCGATATACTGTCGCGTTTTCACCATCGTAATATCGTGATATCGCGTTTTCGTTATCGTAGTATCGTGATTTCGCAATTTCATTATCGTACTATCGCGTTATCATCATCGTACTATCGCGTTATCATCATCGTACTATCGCGTTATCACCATCGTACTATCGCGTTATCATTATCGTACTGTCGCGTTATCATCATCGTACTATCGCGTTATCATCATCGTACTGTCGCGTTATCATCATCGTACTATCGCGTTATCACCATCGTACTATCGCGTTATCATTATCGCACCATCGCCTTCCGGTGCGCATGTGCATGCTCAAAAATAGAAGATCTTCAAGTACAGCAGTACAAATGGACGAGTTTATACAAACTCATTGGAGAGAGGCTATGCCTACAAGGAAATACTTGTTTTATTGAAATCGGATATGGGGGTAGATATAAGGTGAGTTTATTTCAGATAATTTGTAATTTTTATTGGTTCGTTTTAAAGATAGTTTACCGTGTGGCAATTGTTTACAATCAAATTTGACAGTATTTACTAAACCACATGTCTTTGCTATATTTGACATTTTTCACACACATCTACTTTTTATGCTTTTCATGTTTCAAGCATACGTATATGTAATGTTATATAACTGAACAAGATCTTTCATGATGAGTTCAGTGATATAAAATGAAAAATGTCAAATATAGCAAAGACATGTGGTTTAGTAAATACTGTCAAATTTGATTGTAAACAATTGCCACACGGTAAACTATCTTTAAAACGAACCAATAAAAATTACAAATTATCTGAAATAAACTCACCTTATGTACCTTATATCTACCCCCATATCCGATTTCAATAAAACAAGTATTTCCTTGTAGGGATAGCCTCTCTCAAAATGAGTTTATATAAACTCGTCCATTTGTACTGCTGTACTTGAAGATCTTCTATTTTTGAGCATGCACATGCGCACCGGAAGGCGATGGTGCGATAATGATAACGCGATAGTACGATGGTGATAACGCGATAGTACGATGATGATAACGCGACAGTACGATGATGATAACGCGACAGTATGATAATGATAACACGATAGTACGATGGTGATAACGCGACAGTACGATGATGATAACGCGATAGTACGATGATGATAACGCGACAGTACGATAATGATAACACGATAGTACGATGGTGATAACGCGACAGTACGATGATGATAACGCGATAGTACGATGATGATAACGCGACAGTATGATAATGATAACACGATAGTACGATGGTGATAACGCGACAGTACGATGATGATAACGCGATAGTACGATGATGATAACGCGACAGTACGATAATGATAACGCGATAGTACGATGGTGATAACACGATAGTACGATGGTGATAACGCGATAGTACGATGATGATAACGCGATAGTACGATAATGAAATTGCGAAATCACGATACTACGATAACGAAAACGCGATATCACGATATTACGATGGTGAAAACGCGACAGTACGATGGTGAAAACACGATAGTATATCGCATTATCATCATCGTACTATCGTATTATCGCGTTTTCGTTATCGTAGTATCGCGTTATCATCATCGTGTTATCGCGTTTTCGTTATCGTAGTTTCGTGATTTCGCGTTTTCATCATCGTACTATCGAGTATCGCGTTTCAGATCAACACATTGAAAGGCGATGGCCCTAACGGAAGTCCGTAGTTTTTGACTACTTTCGAACTTTCAGTCATACAGCAGTAGAACCAAAACTGTTATATACGGTCTGAAATGGTGTGATTTTAGTAGCACTACCAAAAGACTTTAAAAAAAACGCTGCGCTAGCGTGTCTATGATATTGATCTGCCCGCCGGCAACACCCGAAACCCGACAAAAACGCCATTTCGAGTCTATTTCAGTGCAAACTTCAGTAACACAGCAGTAGAACTAAAACGTTGATAAAGAATTTCAAATGGGTTGATTCTAGTAGCACTACCAAAGGTCTTTAAAAAAAACACTGCGCCAGCGTGTCTATGATGTTGACCTGCCCGCCGGCAACACTCGTTATCCGACAGAAAACGCACGTTCAAATGTACCGTTATTCGACTTCAGTACTACAGCAGTAGAACAAAAACTGCGATAAACAATCTCAAATGGTGTGATTTTAGTAGCACTACCAAAAGGCTTTTATAAAAAACTGCGCCAGCGTGTCTATGATGTTGATCTGCCCGCCGGCAACACTCGTCATCCGACGACCAGATGTGTTTTTGACTACCGGTACTTTCGAACTTTCAGTCATACAGCAGTAGAACCAAAACTGTGATAAACGGTCTGAAATGGTGAGATTTTAGTAGCACTACCAAAAGGCTTTTAAAAAACGCCGCGCCAGCGTGTCTATTATATTGATCTGCCCGCCGGCAACACCCGAAACCCGACAAAAACGCCATTTCGAGTATATTTCAGTGCAAACTTCAGTAACACAGCAGTAGAACTAAAACGTTGATAAAGAATTTCAAATAGGTTGATTCTAGTAGCACTACCAAAAGTCTTTAAAAAAACACTGCGCCAGCATGTCTATGATGTTGATCTGCCCGCCGGCAACACTCGTTATCCGACAGAAAACGCACGTTCAAATGTACCGCTGTACAGACTTCAGTACTACAGCAGTAGAACAAAAACTGCGATAAACAATCTCAAATGGTAGTAGCACTACCAAATAGCACTACCAAAAGGCTTTAAAAAAACACTGCGCCAGCGTGTCTATGTGGTTGATCTGCCCGCCGGCAACACCCGAAACCCGACGACCAGACGTGTTTTTGACTACTTTCGAACTTTCAATCATACAGCAGTAGAACCAAAATTGTGATAAACGGTCTGAAATGGTATGATTTTAGTAGCACTACCAAAAGGCTTTTAAAAAACGCTGCGCCAGCGTGTCTATGATGTTGATCTGCCCGCCGGCAACACTCGTTATCCGACGACCAGACGTGTTTTAATACTTTCGAACTTTCATTCAAACAGCAGTAGCAGTAGCAATAGCAGTAGCAAACATATGACGGTTGCGAAAGGGGTTGTCTGTTAAACATGATTGTGGGAAAGTAGAAACAACATACTTCCGCAAAGAAAACCGATGATCATATATCGTCGTAATTAAGATGATATTGACTCTACTGCTGCTACTGCTGCTGCCAGTAGTTAGCAGTAGCAGTAGCAGTAGCAGTAGCAGTAGCAATAGCAGTAGGAAACATGATTGTTGCGAAAGGGGTTGTCTGCTAAATATGATGGTGGGAAATTAGAGACAACATAATGCGCAAAGAAAACACTTGCGATGAATATACCTACAGAGATGGTTCTAGCAGTAACTACTGCTACTGCTGCTACTGCTGCTACTGCTGGCAGTAACTACTGCTACTGCTGCTACTGCTGGCAGTAACAGCAGTAGCAGTAGCAGCTACTTCTACTACTGCTACGGCCAACTTCACGTTCATAACGCTTGTGCATTATCTCCCCGTACACGTGCAAAACTCATTGGATGCTGAGTACAAGTCGGTACAACTGACTATTTTATTAGATTTGACTGAGGGGTAAGGGTTATGATGAAGAAGCTCCGCCCACTTATTTCTTTCAAAATGTGCGAGACCTTCCACATCATTGATTGGTCGATCATCACACACCTCCTTTTCTATCTAATCAAGATGTGATACCTTTCACATCTTTGATTGGTGGATCATCACACACCTCCAAACACACCTTCTTTCGAGCAAATAGTATCGACTGCTGTATCGAGACCGATTTTATTCGCTCACTTTCTCAATGAATCACACACAATTTTAGCTGACATACGATATTATATATATCCATACCAAATCATTTGAAAAGGTTTCTGAGCTACTGGGTTACTTTCTTCAGTGCAAGTATAAAAGCACTGGTGACCTTGACCTTTCAGATAGAAACAACGAACACTGGAAAATTGCAGCGAATAATTTGTTCGTAATAATACTTTCTTTCGCAAATTAATACAATGTTCATCGCTAGAAACATCCGCGTTTTCAACAAACACAGGTAAGTGATGTTGTTTGCTGTTTTTTATTTATTTTAAGGGAGTGCAACCCGTTTTTATCACGAGTTATTTGATCTTAATTACTTGTTAACTGTTGTGCCGCAAAGTCAGTGGGTGGGGTAAGTTAGTCGGATATTAATTGACTAAACATTCCGTTATATTAAGATATAAATCATATAATGGTAAGATATTTTTTAATTTATTATTAAATGATCCACATGTTTCTATTAATGCATTATTGACCATCAGTGTCCACAGACATATTAATAAACAGATAGGAAACTATTTTAACCAATGAACTAACCAAAATATCACGTTGCACCTAACTTTACCTTCTATCTTCTCTATCAATTATTCACTGATTTTGATGAGAATACATTGAAAAGATTCATAGTGAATAGCAAAAAATAAAAATTTATGTTTATTTTGATTGATAATGATCTAAAATGCACCCCCCAAAAAAAGGCTTTTAGGGTCAGAAAAGGCTCGGATTAAATATATTCAGATTTATATATCCAACCATATTGGTTAATTTTTCTATTGAAATATCTCGCTGTCTTCTGAAATTTCATTTTTCTATTTGGAAACACATAAAAACACCAGCTAACATGAGCAGAAATTGTCAAATGTGTAAGTTTCCAGAGCAAGAATTAGATGTTAGATGTTAGACGACAGCGATATATTTCTAATTGCAGGCATTGCATAAGTATTCATAAACTTTGCCAGACAGTGTGGTATGGATTCTGTACCTATACGCCCAATAGGAAGATTTATAGCTCTATGGCAGACACACAGAGAGTTATGATTTAAGAAATAAAATATTTCCAGCATGACCTGATCAATAATCCTGGTGAGCAGGACGGTTCATCGATATCAAGGGCCTCAGTCATGTTCGTTGTTTCGATGTGTTTCAAATCTCAAACATCAGGTTTTGATCTCGCGCATTATAAACCTGCTGGAAATATTTTATTATCTAACATGGAGTTTTATGTATCATGAAACACATTTTGTCGAGAGATTGCACAAAAAACAAACAAATTCTCACAACATTTTATGGCTATCAACATCGAATGAGAAGAATATACAGCTTCATCGTATTTAAATATATTGTTGGAACGTAGCGTCCCTTAAAATATCGCATTTCATTGCGTTGTTGTTTTGCATCTGACGTCTCGATGCTTTACATGTTTTTTGGCGTTTAAAATGACATCGTAACAGTTGACGTACATGGCATCAGAGGTTTATATAGCTTTTTTCAGACCACCCCAATAACCAATCAATATTGAGTATTTTAATAACTGAATGTTGTTTAACGGCTCATCAACACAGTATAGGTTATTTAGAGCCACCCCAGAGAGAGGGGAAAGATACATAGGAATCCGGGAACCTGCCCTACTCTTATTATCGAATAGATTCCTATGGTTCTTTAACGTGCTCGGAGGATAGACCGATACATGGGACCGCCCGGTTTACGTCCCCATCCGACGGACGATTAATAAACCATGTTAGATTCTCATATTAAGATGGGAACGTGAAATGGAAAGTCCGGCGTATCTGAGTCTCCTCGGATCACTTTAAAAAACCCATAGAAATCTGTTCCTTAGTAAGGTAGGTTTTGGGATTTCCATTTATCCTTCCCTTATCTCTCTCTGATAACTCGTAATAACTATGTTTATAAGTTGTTCAGTTGAATTTGGGCTTACGGCACACCACCACAAAACAGTTATATGTCGCCAACAGGGCCAATTTTTCATTTACGGGTCCACTGTTCAATTAAATCTGAGAGCTGGCTTGGCGCAGTCGGTAGCGCGGCGGATTTGTAACAGGAGTCCCCAGGTTCAATCCTCTGTGGTGCCACTGAGTTTCGTCGGTGTGTTCTTGGACAAGACACTTTCTCTAAGCCTCGTCTGTCGGATGGGGACGTAAACCGGGCCGTCCCATGTATCGGTCTATCCTCCGGGCACGTTAAAGAACCATAGGAATCTATTTGATAACTAATAAGAGAAGGGCCCGGTTCCCGGATTCCTATGTATCCTTCCCCTCTCTCTGGTGGGGCTCTAAATAAGCTATACTGTGTTGATGAGCCGTTAAACAACATTCAGTCTATTTACATTTAGATAATAATTTGCAGAATGGACCAAGAACCTTTTCACAAATTCTTTTGCAAACACTCCATTTTTCACACGTTCACGGTGAGTTGTTAAACAGCATTCATACTCTGTCACAAAGTGGCTCTAAATAACCTAAACAATTAGTTGATATACGCCTGGGTTATGTTGTAGTTTCCTAATTCAGTTGCACTTGTATAAGAAAGCATGTGGTTTAGGGCTCCCTGAAAATAAGATCCGTCCACACTTTTCCAAAAACAACAACGGAAAAACAACAGAATTTAACTGAAGAAAAGAAATTATTAATGAATAAAAAATTATTTCATTAATTTCAAGTTCAACAACAGGGGATTGCTCTGCCAAGATGGCTTCCAGTCCTTGAGCAATTCAAATAAAATTGCCACTAAGGAATTCAGATTTTTGTTTTACTTCAGTTTGAGGCATGGTATACGAGCACTGTCATCGGAGGCATTCAATTTTGAGACCTTTGTTGCTACGAATGAGCCAGTGCTGAACTATGAGCCGGGGTCACCAGAGCGAATCACTTTGGAGAAAACTCTCCTCGAATATGAAGGCCAGATCAAAGATTGTCCCATTATGATTGGGGACGACGAAATCAGAACAAATGATGTCAGATATCAAGTCTGTGTACGTATTCCAGTAGCATTTCTGGGACCGAGGCATGGGTACATCTGAGTACAGGGCTTGTTTACCTTCATAAACAGGGGTCGATATTCGACCCCTTCCCCTAGCAAAACAGACTACTTTTTCCCACTCTTTGGTTGAGAAAATTCCCATAAAAAAATAAATTCTTTTTTGCTTTACATTGTTTCTCCCTCTAGCTTTCTCAACATTATTATGTTTGGGATATATTTTAAAATACTACTTATCTAAAATGTACCTATTATATATTTGCACACCCAAATCTTCAATTTCTCTGCCTAATACACTGTTCCCACTATATCTCGAAATCACATTATTTTATTCTTTTTTGCCCAATTGAAGGGCCTGGGCCTCTTCCCCTATTTCCGAAAAAAAAGCCCTGGAGTGATTTACCACACACATTTGTCCGTTTCATGTAGGGGTATGATCATATTATAAACATGTATTCATTTATTTAGCTGAATTGTAGGCCACTTTTGCTCATTATCATGAGAGTTATAGTTCTTGTTTTTCTTAGAAAATAGTTCATTAGTCTTAGTTGATTCAAATTATAGATCTATACTGTCTACGGTAATATGCTTCACTCTAATATGTGGTTATAAGTTTATTGTTTTTTCATAAAATACAGCGTTTTTTTTAGATCTGGAAAAAAATTCTGTCATTGAGAGGGGTGCCATAATCAAAAAAACCTTTGTACTGTCAGGCTAGCTCTGTTATAAAAGGGATCTTACATTAAATCATTGTTTACACATACTGTATTCAAACATTTCAAAAACTTCTTATTTCAGCCTTTTGACCATCAAAGAAAAATTGCCAAGTATTACTATGCCTCAGAGGTGAGTTAAAACACATGAGTAAAATGTGTAATTATTTATTTATTGGAACCACCAAAGATACGACAGCAGCCTACTCCTTAATAAAAGGCTCCGTCGTAGAGAAGCTTTTAAGAAAAAAAGCTTGATAATCATTCATACTCGAATTCTTTACAAAATCCACAAAATCTGATTTAAACTCACACGCAGTAGAAAACAGTTGTATTATCATTATTCGTGGTTCCATTCTTCCAAAAAATGGAAGGCCATGGCAAATGAAGTTTTTGCTTTATCAGTATAGTTACTTCCCTGTAGTAAATAATTATGCGATGCACAGTGGCTTTGTTATTTACAGCTACCACATATTTATCTTGAGAAGTTTCTTGGCCAGCAGCAAGTCTGATGGAACGTTATGACCTGCAGCATTATCTCACAGGAACCTAACATTCCCGATTTATCAGCAGTTTATTTGGCATTGCATATCAAAATTATTCACAACCAATTGCATAAATTATTAACAAATTTACAACCATATGAGGAGAATATTAATTCTGATATAAATTACTGCTCCGCTTTTAAAAGTGCTAATCTATATTTATTCTATGCAAGCCAGGTGTGAATGTACATTTGTCACTTAATAATAATTATATATTTATATATGTCAACTGCTCAAGTTTCGAGGACATTACAATCAATTTTATGCAGTGTCATGCTAATGTTTTCTATTTTTACAAATGGGAAATGTGGATGTTTTACTTAAGACTGCGCTTCATGATTATGCATATTTTATTTTAGTGCCAAATTGAGTTCATTTGAATAATTGAATACACCTTACAGTGATTATCTCTGGAATCCATGTCTGGTACACGTATGTTATAGTTCAGTGTTGTATCAATGTATCTACTTGTCCATCTCAATAAGTGCTTTGCGGGGTTACCAGGTATAGAATAAGACCTTTACAAATCCCGCTTGAGGCAGAGGGAAAGGAACCCCTTTCATGTTGTAATTATTTTTTGTCATTCTATACATGTAGCATGGCAGACACTTAGGGATCAGTTTGTCCATTGCTTGTCGTCGTCCGGCACACTTTAAAGGGGCTGATGCACTATTTTCAAACACGATTTGTTTTAAAGGGCTCTGCAAAAACTCGGAAAAAGCTGAAAGAATTATCAAAATGCCATGAAAAATAAAGGAGATATAACCTGTTGAAAATTTGCAAAGAAATAAACGGAGGGAGCCATTTTGGAATGATGATGTCATCATGCCGTTTTACCATATATGGCATATTGACATTGACAACATAGGTGTTAAAGCAAAGAAAATCACTGCAAATTGATTAAAAATAAATATATAGATGTAAAATGTATAAATTATATGCTTATTTTTCATTTGCAGAGATTTTATTTGCTTTAAAGGGACACACGGCAATCTTGATTTTTTAAAAACTCACGGCGTCCCGTTAGTTTCCTCTTAATTTGCAATTGTTCAATCATTAATATTAATTGTTAGAATAGTTCAAAGCAAATTATTTTTGCATATTACTAACTTTTTATAATATTGCACCAGTAATATATTTAAAAATTTGGTAAAATAGGGAAAGAAAGTTGAAATTTCAATTTTTTATTTAATTATATGCAAGCAATTTTAAAGTCAAAATGACGCAGGATAAGTAAATTGAGGAGAAAATTTAAATGTTTGAATAAAACTCAAGATTGCCATGTGTCCCTTTAAAAAAACATTTTGTCAATATGCCATATATGGTAAAAAGGCACAATGATGTCACCATTTCAATTTCTTTGAAACATATATCCTTATTTTCAGAGCATCTGGATAATTCTTTCAGCTTTTTTCAAGTTTTTCAGAGCCCTTTAAAACAAACCTTGTTTGAAAATAGTGCATCAACCCCTTTAACCTGCAACCTAACATTGGCGAAAAGTATTTGACCTAGCTACACCGTCTTGTCACTGATTGTTTCTCGCCACTCGTATTGCAAAACTGGGTCTGTAGAAATGGGCTACATCCATACGTCCATCTGTGTTTTAACATATCCTTTTTAAACTTAGTGTTCATCTTTATGAATTCAAAACCTTACATGTTTTCGATTTAGAGAGCCAAACATCAAAATCCAAAATGCCTGCCACAGGAAATATGTTAAAAAATGTTCTGAAAGTCCTGAAGGACATTGAGTTTGACCTTAGGATCCATATATGTCAAAACCCAAGATCCTAATTAACCAGATAAATGAGATTTTTTTTTACGAAAAGTAGTTTTGTTCCGATTAATCGATCATCGATCAGTTATGCCTTTGATCTGATTAATCGTTACAGTTTTTCTTGATCAACTTTACTTGGTTGTTGAAAATATATGGCTTATTTCATTCTCTTGTACTAACATATATATACAAGAAAACAAAATGAGTTATAATTTTGCAACAAGTAATCACATATTTATAGTGGTTATCACAACTTATTTTTTAAAATAAAAATATTTTTTAAAATGTATGTTGGTCAGTTTCATTACAGAATATACTTGAAATGTGATACTTTTCTTCATTATAGTCTGAAAAAGGCTTACACTTGTCTTTTATAGAAGCCATGTTTAATCGATTAAAGATTGTTAAATATTCTGATGATCGATCATGAATTTTCAGTCGATTCCCAACACTAACGAAAAGTTTAGAACTCTAAATCTTTGGTTAATCATAGTCCTTTTGTCAGATCATTTTCAAAATTGTGTACTATGTAGGTGTCTAAAGTAAAATGTCTCCTGAGTATGTTTTTCAAATTCTGTACTAAATGTTTTTATCTCAAATGAGTCAAAGGCTTAAAGTGAAATATTGTGACCATTTTTTATCCGTCTTCCATCATCTGTCCATTAATTTGAATTAGTTCTCATAGCCTTACATCGCTTAGCTGAGAGGAGTAACCCTAGTGCTTTCATGTTCTGTGTGTCAAAGGTCAGGGTTGCCATGACGTCATATGTACTTCTGTGTCAACATAAGCATTCCGCACGATAACTCTGGATGTACACCTATGCTTATGAAACTTAATAAATACATTGGTGAGAGGAGGAATGCTATTGCTTTGAGGTCAGTAGGTCAATGGTCAGAGTTTCCATGGGCTCGTATGGACATGCTCATTCCTGTCATTAAATCCGGAAGTATAAAACCCATGCTTATAAAACACTATTTACATGGCGAGAAGAGGAATCCTAGTGCTTTTGGGCTCATTATGTCAAATATCAAGGTAACATTGGCCTGACAAAGATCTAATACTAAAAAAAAGAACTTCTGCATTGTACTGTTTGCGATGCTGTTGTTTTTAAATAATTTTAATATTTCTGTAAATCTTGGCAGAAACATGTTTTTATTTTTAACACATTTTGTTTTTAGAAAGTGTTAAATCTATAATATAAAATTTTGTTCTCGGGGTGGTTAAAACTCACGGTAAAATAATTTTGTTTCAAATTTCAGAGCATTCTCCAGAAAGCTATCGCCAACAGTATGGCTGCGAGACGTTCATGGGAAAGGACGCCACTTGAGAAGCGGGCGGAGGTATTCATGAAAGCTGCCGATATGATGGCTAAAGAATACAGACCACACTTACTGGCAACCACAATGCTTGGCCAGGTACGTTACTAATAATAAATACAGACCACACTTACTGACGGCCACAATGCTTGGCCAGGTATGTTACTCAGAATAAATACAGACCTCACTCACTGGCAACCACAGTGCTTGGTCAGGTATGTTGCTAAGAATAAATACAGACCACACTTACTGGCAACCACAATGCTTGGCCAGGTATGTTACTAAGAATAAATACAGACCGCACTTACTGGCAACCACAATGCTTGGCCAGGTATGTTACTAAGAATAAATACAGACCACACTTACTGGCGGCCACAATGCTTGGCCAGGTATGTTACTAAGAATAAATACAGACCGCACTTACCGGTAACCACAATGCTTGGTCAGGTATGTTGCTAAGAATAAATACAGACCACACTTACTGGCGGCCACAATGTTTGGCCAGGTATGTTACTCAGAATAAATACAGACCGCACTTACTGGCAACCACAGTGCTTGGTCAGGTATGTCACTAAGAATAAAAACAGACCACACTTACTGACAACCACAGTGCTTGGTCAGGTATGTCACTAAGAATACAAACCACACTCACTGGCAACCACAGTGCTTGGTCGGTATGTTACTAAGAATAAATACAGACCACACTTGCTGGCAACCACAGTGCTCGGTCAGGTATGCTACTAAGAATAAATAGACCACACTTACTGGCAACTACAATGCTTGACCAGGTATGTCACTAATAATACAGACCACACTCACTGACAACCACAGTGCTTGGTCAGATATGTTACTAAGAAAACAGACCACACTCACTGACAACCACAGTGCTTGGCCAGGTATGTAACTAAGAATACAGACCACACTCACTGACAACCACAGTGCTTGGTCAGATATGTTACTAAGAAAACAGACCACACTCACTGACAACCACAGTGCTTGGCCAGATATGTTACTAAGAAAACAGACCACACTCACTGACAACCACAGTGCTTGGCCAGATATGTTACTAAGAAAACAGACCACACTCACTGACAACCACAGTGCTTGGCCAGATATGTTACTAAGAAAACAGACCACATTTACCAGCAACCGTAGTGCTTGGTCAGGTATGTTACTAGGTATATAGACTTTCAAATTACTTTGTGGAGGGGATACCTATTGTTTTTGTGTCATCTGTCGGCATTGATGATCAGTACCAAGTCCAGTTGCGCATGTGTTCGCCGTGTTCCAGTTGAATGATTTTTGGCAGAGTTGTGACCCTTTAAAGGTTTAATACACAAACTGTGTCCAGACTAGTTCTCCTGAAACCCATACCGGATTTCAACGAAACTTAGTGGGGATGATCAGTACCAAGCCTAGTTGCACATATCTTGTTCTAGTTGAATGATTTAAGGCTGATTTATGGCCTTTTCCCCAGTGGTGGAGACATCCATTTTTACTAAAGACAACCTCTAGTTTGATAATTGTGGATTATTAACCAGGTGCAGGTGGGATGGTTCTTGACATAGTTTTATTGTCAAGGTAAATAGAATGCGCACCGCCAGACATGTTCATTCCTGTTGGCACTGTATACCCCTTTTGTGTTGGTGCGCCTTGGAACTCTAATTCAATTCAACTCAACTTTATCCAAAATTGCTGTAAGATATAGTGTGAAAAGTTTTTGTTTATTCATTCAATATTTTTTTTCACAGGCGAAAAACATATTGCAAGCTGAAATTGATGCTGCGCCAGAATTGATAGATTTCCTTAGATTTGATGTGCAGTTTGCCCGGGTAAGTTATAAGCGTTGTTTGCAAATCTGTTGGCACCATATGAACTGGGTATTGCAAACACAACATTTATATAATTTATTAATAAGGTTTACATTTTTCTGATGCTCAGCTTCGATACAGAGACTTTGATATATGTTCGATTCCCCGTTTGGCGTTATAAGTGAGAGAGCAAGTGGGTTTTGCTCAGGTTCTCTGTTTTCCTCCCACATCCACAGAAATGATGTCTTCTGTGCGATCGAGTGATTTGTTTAAGCAGTGTAGCTCGTTTTGTAATAAGTTCTGCAAACAGAAATCGTAGATATTTTGCAAGTAACCTATTTGTTTCGCCAGTAATTGGAATTGACAGTTCAAAACGTTGCTAAATTTGACCACAGTCCAGGAGTGAAGAATACACCAGATGTTCTTATCTGCGGTATAATGAGCCCTTTACCCGCTAAGCACGACTATAATAGCCTAAAGTTGCATATATTGTAAACCCAGTAGTTTAGAGAGTAACTCGCAGGCTGATCAGGGTTTACAATGTGCTGCTGATGAGTCATTTCCCCCAAAACACCCCTTTGTCACATAAATGCAATGGTCTTATTTCAAAGAAAGAACAGTCCATTATACATATATGTAGCAGGTTAAGGGTTAATGTAATCTGTATTTGTATTTATTCATGCAGGATTTATCAAAATATCAGCCACTGAGTCCAACAGAAGAGGAAACAAACTCTGTCATTTACCGCGGGACAGAGGTGAGTATTGCAAAATCATTCGTTTCATGCAATTTTAATGTAATCGAAACAATAGGTTTCTTTTCTCGTATGTTATGGAAAAAACCAAGAGCATTTATCACCACCGAATGTATATTGTTGTTTGTGTCAAGATATGGGTCATATATTATTACAGGCATGTAAATGCATTTCAATACTCGTACAAGAAATTTATCAGCTTGAATATATGCAAAGGCATTTCAGTACTCAAAAGTTTCTAAATAATTTTCGATTTGTATTTTGTGTGTCCAAGGGCTTTTTTAACCTATTTAAGTGGGGCCAAAATTCGGCCTCTTTCCGATTGCAAAAAACTCTATTTTTCCCCAATCTGACTTAAAAAAAACAACAACATATTATTTTATTTTTTATTGGTAATAAAAGTGACAGACTTTATATAGTTTGTATGTTACAATAACTAAATTTTAAAACCTGATTCATATTTTACCTAAAACATACATTTTAATGATTTTTTTCCCTTAAAAAAACATTTCCCTAAACAAAGAAAGTCGCCCTATTTTTTCACAAACTTGCCCTTCTTTTTCACAAAACCAGCAGGCCTAGGCCTTTTCCCAATTTTCTTGTTAAAAGCCCTGAAGAGTGTCTAGTCTTGATTGTAATAGTGAACAGTTTTATAAAGCTCAATTCCTTAACCACTACCATGACAACTGCACACAAGTTTTAAAACTCCCTCTGCCGCTGACTTTCACCTACATTTAATAATGTAAGCCACAGACCTAATAATGATTTATTAATATGTCTGTGGCCAAGCACAATGTTTAAAGGGACACACGGAAATCTATTTTAAAAATTCACGTCCCGTTGGTTTTACTACATAACTTGCATTTGTTCATTCATTAATATCCATTTTTGAATAGTTCAAAGCTAATTGTTTTTACATATTACTAACTATATAATTATGATCATGGACTTCCACGGAAATTATTTAAGATAGGGGAAATTAAATTTGAATGCTATGAGGTGGGTGTGGGAGGAAGTTACCCTACTGGTGATCAATATTTTTACGGATCATGATTTATTTAAATGCAATTTGAAGTATATTTTGAATAAATGGAAGGAAATATAAGAAATATAGCCTACAAGGAGCTATTTATAGACAGGTATTTTGGCAATTTATTGGGGTTTTTAATGGATAGGGCGGAGAGATCAAAGGATAGGGGGTCAATTAAGGAGTAGGGGGAAATTAGATTTTAGAATTAAGGGATAGGGGGAATATGCTCATACGTGGCCTGTGGAAGACCCTGATGATATTGCACCATTAATATATTTAAAAATTTGGTAGAATAACGAAGACGATTGAAATCTCATATTTATATTTAATTATATGCAAGCAGTTTTAAAGTCAAAATGATACAGGATTAAAAAATCGAGGTGCTAATTTTATTGCTTGATATAAAACTCAAGATTGCCATGTGTTCCTTTAGGACAATATTACCAGCATGCTAGCTCATTTCATTTTTACTAAAATTACCTCTGATCTACTCTACACAGAAGAGCGTCTTCAACTGCATGCATTGATCTTGTAAAAAAAAGAAATATGTAAAAAAAAATGTAAAAAAATAGCATATACAGAACATCATGTTGAATTGTCCCATGAAATTGTCGTAAAACAGCGAATTTTTTTCCACTCTTTTGGAAATGGTATCGATACCATTCAATTGGGAAAATTTGCGTTGTTTGCCTTAAATTAGGAATTTTTCACTATCAAACAAAAGCAATATTGTATGTTTAAATATTTTGCAAATACATTTAATACCATGTATACATTCTCCTGCAGTATTCCAATACCCTCACCTAAAATAATATATTTATAAATTTTCCCCCTTTTTGAAATGTCAGTCTAAATATTTTTAGATTGGGAATTTGTTC
Source organism: Cyrtodaria siliqua (assembly GCA_037043455.1). Lineage (NCBI taxonomy): Eukaryota > Metazoa > Mollusca > Bivalvia > Adapedonta > Hiatellidae > Cyrtodaria > Cyrtodaria siliqua. The sequence goes on along the minus strand of JAWPHD010009817.1, from coordinate 65,403 downwards.
ACTCCTATTTGGGTAAAAATATACTTTTTGCCATTGGGAACGGTACTGCTTATCAGTACTGTTTATATAAGGAAAAAAACACTAAACATATCACACATTTGGGATCCATGGATACAATTAACATGTGTGTGTCCAGTGTCTGACATTCATGTAGAGATAAAATGGCATGAATTCTTGTTTGTTAAGAAATTGTTGCCTCCGGAAATTTAGTTTATTAATTTATTATTCAACTTCAGGGATTCTGGGCAGCTATCACTCCATTCAATTTTACGGCTATCGGAGGCCATCTTTGTGCCGCCCCGGCGCTTATGGTAAGTTTGAGAAACTTATTATCAGGGTTCTCCAAGAGCACTTATATGATGGCAGGCCGACACGCTATGATTATTACCCAGCACATGAAATGAGACGTTTGTAACCTTGATAACTCGTGATAATAATGTCTAAAGTTATATTTTTAATTGTTTTGATTACATGTGTTATATTCACAATGAAGCAGCAAACAAACGTGAATTAGAGAAATAAAATATACTTTTCTTCCGTAATTTCCGTATATATCACTATATACATCCATACTAATGAACTGACATGTTAACGGTTTGTTGCATTTTACAGGGCAATGTGTGTCTGTGGAAGCCGTCGGACACGGCAATCTTGTCTAACTACACTGTGTACAAAATATATCGGGAAGCTGGTCTTCCAGCGGGTGTTATCAACTTTGTTCCGTCAGATGGACCAACGTTTGGGGATACCATCACGTCTTCTCCTGATCTGGCTGGAATTAATTTCACCGGAAGTGTTGGGTACGTCATCAAGATGTTGATTAAACATTCACGCCTCATTCTTGACTTGTAAACATAAATTATATCCCCGCTAAACGAAGTTTAGGGGTGTATACTGGTTTCACCGCCTGTCTGTCCGTCTGTCTGTAGAAGCAACCTTGTCCGCTCCATAACTCCTATCGTCCTGAAGCAAATCTGCCTGTGGTGAGACGCTGACCCCTATGAGTTGTAGGTCAAAGGTCAAGGTCACCGGGACCTGATAATGAAAAAACATTGTCCAGTCCATAAATCCTCTCCCCCTCAAGCAAATCTCATGAAACTTTGTTTATGAACTGCCTGTGCTGAGAGGATGACCCCTATTGATTTTGAGGTCAGTAGGTCAAAGGACAAGGTGACTGGAACCCGATAATGGAAATTCTTTTCTGCACCATAACTCCTCTCCCCCTGAAGCAAATCTCATGAAACTTCATAGTTGAACTGCCTGTGGTGAGAGGACGACCACCATTGATTTTGAGGTCAGTAGGTCACGGTCACCGGCCCCCGATAATGAAAACCTTGTCTGCTCCATAACTCCTGTCCTCCTGAAGCAAATCTTACGAAACTTCTTAGATGAACTGCCTGAGGTGAGAGGACAACCCCTATTGATTTTGAGGTCGGTAGGTCAAAGGTCACTGGGCCCCGATAATGAAAAACCTTGTCCGTCCCATAACTCCTCTCCCCCTAAAGCAATTCTCATAAAACTTAATAGGTGGACTGCTTGTGATGAAAAATGGCTACTATTGGTTTTGAGGTCAGTAGGTCAAAGGTCAAGGCCACCATTACCTGATCATGAAAATCCCATTCCATTCAATCTTCACTCAAATGGTAGGGTGGGGAATGTGGGGGTCTAGTAGTGGGGGTATATTTGTTGCCCTTAAAAGGGGACAGCTCTAGTTTATTTTAATGCTTCGCAAAGGAGCATGTACAGTTGCTGCCACGCGGATTACGACTAATCCCACTCATCGCGGCAATTTTATCTCACCGCAGACACACTGATTTTTTCCACCGCAACACAATCACCGCGATTCACCGTGATCTGTTTTGATTCGCACACCGCTTTACCAGGTGTGAAATCGCAGGCCATCGCCGTGATTTATCTTCAGTATCAATGTACAATTGTGCAGTCAATTTAATGCATTATTATTCAATAACTACTAAAAACCCGAAGCAGAAGACAATTTTATTTTTGTTTTCGGAAAATTCAAATGCCCGGATAATGTATACTGGGTCACGATAGTTATATGGCGGTTCCTATTACCGACTTCGCGGTGACTGAACATAAAATTCAAATAGTAATTCTTATACTGGAAATTAGAATTATATTTTTAATTAATCGTTATTTTAACATATTTTACTATTCTGCTGTTGGTTATTAATACATCGATGGGTTCTTTAGTCAGAAATAATCCGAAAAATTGTAAAGAATTCCGGGTCATAAACCCGTTATTAGTGCCGCCTTGTTAATAGGTACACACATCGCAAAGGATTGTGGGTAGCCAATTTATGTCCGGTGAAGATAAATGCGACTTTTGGACAACAAGAACGAAAAACACACGTTATTAAATGCATTAAAAGTTTGAAATACGTATTGCTTCCAAAATTGTTCATTGTATTTATCATTTTTATTACATTTTTCATTGATCCGTGCTCTAATTTCCCCCGCGTTCGCCCGCGAATCTATCACGGAGAATCACGGTGATTTCTTTCTTTCGAGACTGGATTTTGCAATCGCGGCGATTTTTACATATTTCGGGTGACAATCCGCGGTACGATCGCGGGGATTTGTGACTTCGATTGAAAAAAGGCCGCGGGGATGCTGCGAAAAAGTCGTAATCCGCGTGGCAGCAACTGTAGTAGCCACATTTTTAAATGTCACGTAAAATGCAAAAACATTCTGAAGTTCTCATAAAAGACAAAACATTCATAACTGTTGTTCTCTAGAACTTCAAATATTGAAGAAATAATTCGTTAGAATCATAGGTAACTTCTTTCAATCGAGGGTCATATCAAGTTTGGAGCGACTACTTCTTGGTCCTTGTCAAAAATCATTTTGATTCGACATTAAACATGGCTGCCAGTGGCCATCTTTGTTTACATAGAGTTTGGGGCCTCCAGTCAGATCAAATTTAAGGACATTTATCAAACGACATATTACCACTTATTCCATTCTAGTTAAATATCATGTACATGTTCCTGTTGTTGGCCTCTGTCAAGTTTATGTTTTTCGTTGTCGTCAGATATTCAAAATGGCCGTCACGATAACCCAAAGTTTACATAGAGTTATATATAGGAAACATGTTTCTTGGGTTGGCCTCTATCATGTTTATGTATTTGAATCACATCATACGAGTAGAGCATCTACAGGCCCACTTGGGCCTCTTGTTAAAAAACAAGCTTGTAGCGACTACTTCTTGAAAACTGTAAGCGATATTGATATGGAACTTTTTATAAATTGATTAGCATGGCATGATGTTTGTCCTTGTCGAAAATGATTTTGATTCTACATTAAACATTACATATGGTTATGTAGTAAAAACTTGTAGCGACTACTCCTCTGAACTACTTGACGGATTTTCATGAAACTTCACTGGAATGTTGCTCTTGATATCTAGTTGATCCTAGCAAAATTTCAGGTCGGCCAGAAATTCAAGAAAGCCGCCATGGCTAAAAACAGGTTTTTAAAAGACAAGTTTGTAGCGACTGCTGAGTTTATCCACACAGGAAATTAATTAGCCACACAGGCAAAATCACAATGAAATAACCACACAGGTTGCTAATTACACATTGCCACACAGGCTACTTATTCCAATAATATTGGACACACTGTCAAGTAATAACTCTACTTAACCACACAGGTTAACACTCACGCTATTACACTATACTTGCCACACAGGCATGACCAATTCAACTATGCCACATATTTACAAATTCACCAATAAATTGTGTCCACACTGTATCAGCACAACTGACTCACTACAGTTACATGTGCTATCACACATTTCATCTACTAAATTGTAAGTGATATTGATATGGGACATTTTCTAAAATGATCAGCATTACATGATGTTGATCCTTGTCGAAAATCATTTTGATTTGACATTAAACATGGCTGGCATCAGCCATCTTTGTTTACATAGAGTTATATAGTAAATACTTGTAGTGACTACTCCTCTGAAAGTACTTCAAAGATGTTCATGAAACTTAAGAGAAATGTTGCTCTTGATGTGTAGTTGATCCTAACAAAATTTCAGGTCGTCCAGAAATTCAAGTTGGCCACCATGGCTAAAAATAGATTTAAAAAAAAGAAGAAAAGTTGTAGCGACTACTTCTTGAAAACTGTAAGTGATTGATATGGGACTTTTTTTAAAATGATCAGTTTGATATGATGTTGGTCCTTGTTGAAAATTATTTTGATCTGACATTAAACATGGTTACCAGCGGCCATCTTTGTTTACATAGAGTTATATATAAAAACTTGTAGCGACTAATCTGAAACTACTTAACACATTTTCATGAAACTTTACATGAATGCTGATCTAGGTTTCAGAACCAGCCAGTAGAGCTTCAAGGTCATTGACCTCTTGTTATTATAACAAAATTATGGCCCCTTTTATAATTAGAAATCATGGTTAAAGCTTGTATGTGATTGATGGAAACCTTGTTTATCAATTGTAATTTCACCAAAGTTGAGCTCTTGTTTATCACATCGATGACTTTCCACTGGTCTCACTTTAAGAAGCAACATTTTCATTTTGAAGTTGGTATTGATATTTATTCTGTCTGTCCAGTACTTGGAAAGATCCTATTTCTTGCAGGGCACATGATTTTTTCACATCTGACATTCCAAAGTTGCTGAAATTGTAATGTCTGTGACATGCTTTTGCTAGTTTCATTGAGAATGAGTGAGAAGAGATTTTCTTTGCTTTAAATGGTATATATGAATATGCCATATATGGTAATTTAGAACTATGCCATCATAGTTCCCCGAATGGAGACTCCCATTGCCGTTTTAGAATAACCTTGCAATGGTCATATCTTCTTTATTTATCATCCGATTTTGATATTTTTTTCACCTTTCTCCAAGTTTTTCAGAACTCTCGATAAGAACAATGTTTGGCTGTATGCCTACATTCCCTTTAAAGAACATCATATAATAGTCCCTAAATAATTGTATGTTTTTTTCATATATTTTTCCAGTACATTCAAGCATCTGTGGAAGCAAGTGTCCCAAAATCTTGATGTATTTAAGACCTACCCAAGGCTGATTGGAGGTAAGGTATAGTTTTAGAATTTCGATGTATATAAGACCTTCCCAAGGCTGATTGGAGGTAAGGTATAGTTTCAGAATTTTGATGTATATAAGACCTACAAGGGTGATTGGAGGTAAGGTATAGTTTCAGAATTTCGATGTATATAAGACCTACCCAAGGCTGATTGAGGTAAGGTATAGTTTCAGAATTTCGATGTATATAAGACCTACCCAAGGCTGATTGGAGGTAAGGTATAGTTTCAGAATTTCAACGTATATAAGACCTACCCAAGGCTGATTGGAGGTAAGGTATAGTTTCAAAATTTCAGCGTATATAAGACCTACCCAAGGCTGATTGGAGGTAAGGTATAGTTTCAGAATTTCGATGTATATAAGACCTACCTAGGCTGATTGGAGGTAAGGTATAGTTTCAGAATTTCAACGTATATAAGACCTACCCATGGCTGATTGGAGGTAAGGTATAGTTTCAGAATTTCAACGTATATAAGACCTACCCAAGGCTGATTTGAGGTAAGGTATAGTTTCAAAATTTCAGCGTATATAAGACCTACCCAAGGCTGATTGGAGGTAAGGTATAGTTTCAGAATTTCGATGTATATAAGACCTACCTAGGGGGGCACTCCTCAGTTTCGCATGAATGTCCATGGTGTAAATCAGAAAGAAATCAACTAAGCATCTTTTAGGTCCATTGATGGTCTTTATAATAATTATGAAGCACATGTTTGATGTTTTTTTCAGTTTTGATTACTTTTAACTTTATTTTGGTGTATTGGAATATGCATTCTTTGGGTTTTTTGGAGGCTATAAATAGAAAAATGTGAACCAATCAAAAACTTCCTAAAAGTAGTTAAAATGGCTGATTTTCACTGACGAGGAGATCAGCGTGGAATAACTTTTTAAAATGCCGGACTAGGTATGTAAAATTTAGCATTTCCTGATATGCAAGAGCATTATGAGTGCAGACATGACCCTGATATGTGTAGGAAATTTTTTTATTTTTATTTATTGACATTTGAAATATTGCTAAAATTGCATTTTTAGCATGTTTTAAGGGGTGGGGTAATCTTAAAGAAATGGGACTAAAGTTGTACAGAAAATGCTTTTTGATACTTTTATTTGGTATGGAAACATGGGTAATTTTATTGTCTTCTAAGAAATGTATGACACAATGATGATGTGATTTATTTTTGCTCAAGGATTCAGGCTAAGAGCTTGTCAAGTGTTTGATGATTGAGAAATGTACATTAAACTGTGGAGTGCCCCCTTAAGGGTCAAACCTTTTTTTACTAAAACAGTCAAATGAAGGATTTTTTGTCTGTATTTCAACATATTTTCAAATTTTGTTACCATTCGGTTTGTTTGCGAAGAGAACTACTTCGGTTAGAATGTAATTTGTCGATAAGGCAAACCCGCATTGCTACGAAACCCAGATTATGAACACCTCGGTAAAATATCTATATTGTAATACTCCGCGATGCACCGTATCTTGAGATATCTCGATATATGTCTAATTTATCTTGAGATACTCCATGTTGAGATATCACATTTTATCTTGAGATATCTCAATTTATATTGAGATATTTGTATTGAGATATCTCAATTAATCTCAAGATATCTCAAGTTATCTTGAGATAACTGTCTTGAGATATCTTAAGTTGTTTTGAGATAATTATCTTGAGATATCTCAATGTGTCTTGAGTCATTGATATCACAAAATAAATAGAGATATATCTTACAATTTCTCAAGATGTATCGCAACTTATCGTGAGATATCTAACTTGCGATATCTCAAGATCCCATGTGTCTTGCGGTTGGTATATGCAATTTTAGTAGGATTTTCTAAGTCTGAGGTGGGCTTTTTGCCATTTAAAAACTAACCATTGGTGTAATTCTTGGGTTTGCCATAACACTGTTTCAATATATGTACAGTTTGCTAATGGTAACGTCCCATTTAAGTACTGGTTGCTATGGTATTTTGATGTCATAGTAAAATGACGTTAAACATAGAATAGCATGTGGGGTGACGTCATGTCACATGACGTCATTATGTCGTGTCGCGTTAAAATAAAAAAAATCGCATAAGATAGCGGCTTTATATAAATCGGGTTATAGGAGGCAACTTTTTAGAGAGGAAATGACTTCTGATTGCAAATTTCAGACCTTTTTCATGCTATGGAAAAAAAACAGACCGAAAGAAAAAAGTTTGCAAAAAAGCTGTTAAAAAGGCTATTTCAGTGTTATCTTAAAAAGGTGCTGTTAGGCCAATTTTTGGACAATCGCAATAATACGTATGTCAAGACGTCCGGAATAAATTCGCGAAATGGAAAAAGGGGCGTTTCAATTTTTTTTAACGGACAACTTTCCCTTAAGGGGGCACTCCTCAGTTTCGCATGAATGTCCATGGTGTAAATCAGAAAGAAATCAACTAAGCATCTTTTAGGTCCATTGATGGTCTTTATAATAATTATGAAGCACATGTTTGATGTTTTTTTCAGTTTTGATTACTTTTAACTTTATTTTGGTGTATTGGAATATGCATTCTTTGGGTTTTTTGGAGGCTATAAATAGAAAAATGTGAACCAATCAAAAACTTCCTAAAAGTAGTTAAAATGGCTGATTTTCACTGACGAGGAGATCAGCGTGGAATAACTTTTTAAAATGCCGGACTAGGTATGTAAAATTTAGCATTTCCTGATATGCAAGAGCATTATGAGTGCAGACATGACCCTGATATGTGTAGGAAAATTTTTTATTTTTATTTATTGACATTTGAAATATTGCTAAAATTGCATTTTTAGCATGTTTTAAGGGGTGGGGTAATCTTAAAGAAATGGGACTAAAGTTGTACAGAAAATGCTTTTTGATACTTTTATTTGGTATGGAAACATGGGTAATTTTATTGTCTTCTAAGAAATGTATGACACAATGATGATGTGATTTATTTTTGCTCAAGGATTCAGGCTAAGAGCTTGTCAAGTGTTTGATGATTGAGAAATGTACATTAAACTGTGGAGTGCCCCCTTAAGGGTCAAACCTTTTTTTACTAAAACAGTCAAATGAAGGATTTTTTGTCTGTATTTCAACATATTTTCAAATTTTGTTACCATTCGGTTTGTTTGCGAAGAGAACTACTTCGGTTAGAATGTAATTTGTCGATAAGGCAAACCCGCATTGCTACGAAACCCAGATTATGAACACCTCGGTAAAATATCTATATTGTAATACTCCGCGATGCACCGTATCTTGAGATATCTCGATATATGTCTAATTTATCTTGAGATACTCCATGTTGAGATATCACATTTTATCTTGAGATATCTCAATTTATATTGAGATATTTGTATTGAGATATCTCAATTAATCTCAAGATATCTCAAGTTATCTTGAGATAACTGTCTTGAGATATCTTAAGTTGTTTTGAGATAATTATCTTGAGATATCTCAATGTGTCTTGAGTCATTGATATCACAAAATAAATAGAGATATATCTTACAATTTCTCAAGATGTATCGCAACTTATCGTGAGATATCTAACTTGCGATATCTCAAGATCCCATGTGTCTTGGGGTTGGTATATGCAATTTTAGTAGGATTTTCTAAGTCTGAGGTGGGCTTTTTGCCATTTAAAAACTAACCATTGGTGTAATTCTTGGGTTTGCCATAACACTGTTTCAATATATGTACAGTTTGCTAATGGTAACGTCCCATTTAAGTACTGGTTGCTATGGTATTTTGATGTCATAGTAAAATGACGTTAAACATAGAATAGCATGTGGGGTGACGTCATGTCACATGACGTCATTATGTCGTGTCGCGTTAAAATAAAAAAAATCGCATAAGATAGCGGCTTTATATAAATCGGGTTATAGGAGGCAACTTTTTAGAGAGGAAATGACTTCTGATTGCAAATTTCAGACCTTTTTCATGCTATGGAAAAAAAACAGACCGAAAGAAAAAAGTTTGCAAAAAAGCTGTTAAAAAGGCTATTTCAGTGTTATCTTAAAAAGGTGCTGTTAGGCCAATTTTTGGACAATCGCAATAATACGTATGTCAAGACGTCCGGAATAAATTCGCAAAATGGAAAAAGGGGCGTTTCAATTTTTTTTAACGGACAACTTTCCCTTAAGGGGGCACTCCTCAGTTTCGCATGAATGTCCATGGTGTAAATCAGAAAGAAATCAACTAAGCATCTTTTAGGTCCATTGATGGTCTTTATAATAATTATGAAGCACATGTTTGATGTTTTTTTCAGTTTTGATTACTTTTAACTTTATTTTGGTGTATTGGAATATGCATTCTTTGGGTTTTTTGGAGGCTATAAATAGAAAAATGTGAACCAATCAAAAACTTCCTAAAAGTAGTTAAAATGGCTGATTTTCACTGACGAGGAGATCAGCGTGGAATAACTTTTTAAAATGCCGGACTAGGTATGTAAAATTTAGCATTTCCTGATATGCAAGAGCATTATGAGTGCAGACATGACCCTGATATGTGTAGGAAAATTTTTTATTTTTATTTATTGACATTTGAAATATTGCTAAAATTGCATTTTTAGCATGTTTTAAGGGGTGGGGTAATCTTAAAGAAATGGGACTAAAGTTGTACAGAAAATGCTTTTTGATACTTTTATTTGGTATGGAAACATGGGTAATTTTATTGTCTTCTAAGAAATGTATGACACAATGATGATGTGATTTATTTTTGCTCAAGGATTCAGGCTAAGAGCTTGTCAAGTGTTTGATGATTGAGAAATGTACATTAAACTGTGGAGTGCCCCCTAGGCTGATTGGAGGTAAGGTATAGTTTCAGAATTTCAACGTATATAAGACCTACCCATGGCTGATTGGAGGTAAGGTATAGTTTCAGAATTTCAACGTATATAAGACCTACCCATGGCTGATTGGAGGTAAGGTATAGTTTCAAAATTTCAGCGTATATAAGACCTACCCAAGGCTGATTGGAGGTAAGGTATAGTTTCAGAATTTCGATGTATATAAGACCTACCTAGGCTGATTGGAGGTAAGGTATAGTTTCAAAATTTCGATGTATATAATACCTACCATGGCTGGTTGGAGGTAAGGTATAGTTTCAAAATTTCGATGTATATAAGACCTACCTAGGCTGATTGGAGGTAAGGTATAGTTTCAAAATTTCGATGTATATAAGACTTACCCAAGGCTGATTTGAGGTCAGGTTATAGTTTCAGAATTCGATGTATATAAGACCTATCTAGGCTGATTGGAGGTAAGGTATAGTTTCAGAATTTTGATGTATATAAGACCTACCTAGGCTGATTGGAGGTAAGGTATAGTTTCAGAATTTCGATGTATATAAGACAGCCAAGGCTGATTGGAGGTAAGGTGTAATTTCAGAATGTCAATGGAGGTAAGGTATATTTCCAGAATCTTGAGGTATATAAGACCTACCAAAGGCTGATTGGAGGTAAGGTATAGTTCCTTATAGTTCAGAATCTTGATGTTTGCAAGACATACACAATGATGATTGGAGGTAAGGTATAGTACCTTATAGTTCCAAAATTTTGATGCATGTATAAGACTTCCCAAAAGCTGATTGGAGGTAAGGTATAGCTTCAGAAATTTGAGGTATATAAGTCTATTCAAGGCTGATTGGAGTTAAGGTATAGTTCCATAATCTTGATGTATCTAAGATCTACACAAGAATGGTTGGAGGTAAGGTATAGTTCCTTAATCTTGATGTATCTAAGATCTACACAAGAATGGTTGGAGGTAAGGTATAGTTCCTTATAGCCAATGAATCTTAATGTAATTGTATGTAAGACCTACCCAAGGATGATTGGAGGTATAATTCTTTATAGTTCCAGAAGCTTTAACAATTTTTTTAAGAAATTTTGTTTTCACTTGACTATTCAAAGAATAAAAGAGCTGATATAATCACCCCAGTGTTGTCGTCCAATGCAACCTCCGGTTTTGCATGTCCTTATCTTTTTCATTTCTTGTCCTAGCTCTATCAACCTAATTGGTGCTGCATAATTTATTTTGGGTCCTATAATCCCTTGGCTACTATGGAACCCAAGTTGTGAGCCCATAAAATGTGCAATGTTCCATTTCACATCACACTATAAACCGTATTACTGCATTGGCTGTCTTACCTTCAGAATGTGGTGGCAAGAACATGCATTTTGTCCACCCAAGTGCGGATGTGCAGGGTGCGTTCCTTGGCTCCATACTGAGTGGATTCGAGTTCAGTGGTCAGAAATGTTCAGCGCTATCAAGAATGTACGTGCCCAACTCACTGTGGCCGGCGATTAAGGAAGGGATGTTAAAGGTTCACGAAAAAATCGCCGTCGGGTCTCCTTTGTCAGGAGATACTTTCCTTTCGGCTGTTATAGATGAAAAAGTAAGTAAGGTTGATGGGAAGAATTGTTTGAAATGTTCTTTACATTTCTTTGAAAAAAACATGGCCATAATAAATTAATTGATAGATTCTCATCCCCGCCCTCCCTAGTTTTTTTATGCTGCCCCGGTAATTTTTATTTCTTCAAAAAAAAATTAAAAAAAATAAAAAAAAATGCTGAAAGTATGAAACTCTATTAAAAATGCGTTTTCAATCTTGGAAGTACTCAGTAGTATGATTTACTATTTTTGCCTTGTGCCGACGCCATTTTCCATTTGTCATATAAAATAAAAAATAAAATTCACCCCCCGCCCCTATTTTGAAATAAATTTTGATGAGAAACTAGCAATTAATTTATTATGGCCTATAAGAAATTATATGTTGGAAAATACTCTCAGGTAATAATGTTTTCATAGATTTTTTGCATAGAGTCGAGAGTCGTATATTAAAAAGTTGTTATAACTAGTGCTCCAAAACAGCTTTATCCAAAAAAATGTTAAACTTAAAACTGCAGGATAACTTGCGATTTTGACTGTTAAGCATTTAAACTAAATGTGATATAGAAACTATTGTTGAATCTATTTATTTGGTGGTCATTAAATTTTGCGATTCTTTCCAAAAAGACGATTCAGAGAGAATCCTAATTCTGCATTTCTGAAAATAAATAAATCCAAAGCATTATCAGTAAATGTCGGATAGTAAATACTAAACACACTTGGTGGTGATATAAACAGTTCACCATAGGTGGTGGTGATATAAACAGTTCACCATAGGTGGTGGTGATATAAACAGTTCACCATAGGTGGTGGTGATATAAACAGTTCACCATAGGTGGTGGAGATATAAACAGTTCACCATATGGGATTGATGTCTGACGCCATTTTGTTTAGGGTGAGAAAATGGTGGACATGCAATGGCATGGAGGTGTGTGAAATCTCTGTGATTTGATTGGCTTTAATTAGCTCATACATATTCATGACTGCCAATTATGCTGTGTTAGGAAATGCACGATATTTAGGATACTAAGCAAACACAAACTCAATCTACCAGTTGATTGGAAAATTGCTCAACTAAAACTGACCAAACTGGCTAATTATTTCCTATTTATTCCAGCAATCGGTCATGCATATTGACACGTGCTGGACCGGTTATTGACATGTTACGTGGCGCAGTCGGTAGCACGGCGGATTTGTAACCGGAGGCCCCGGGTTCAATCCTCCGAGGTGCCACTGAGTTCCGTCAGTTTGTGTTCTTGGGCAAGACACTTTTCCTTAGCCTCGTCCGTCGGATGGGGATGTAAACCTGGCGGTCCCGTTTATCGGTCTATCCTCCGAGCACGTTAAAGAACCAAAGGAATCTATTCGATATAAGAGTAGGGCAGGTTCCCGGATTCCTATGTATCCTTCCCCTCTCTCTGGGGCGGCTCTAAATAACCTATACTGTGTTGATGAGCCGTTAAACAACATTCAGTTCAGTTCATTTTTTATGTCCACTATCAGTCCCATCTCTTTCTTGGCCAATAACGCTTGAGTGATTGGAAAATGCAACCAAAATGTGATCGATTTTTTTTGGTTTCAAAAGACGATTTTTTGTCATTTTTTTTGTCTGTTGTTTTTTTCTAGTATGTTTTTGTTGATAATTTATATACAGTAATTTGCCCCATGTGGTTCCGGGGCCCCGTTTGTTTCCGGGGCAAAGAATAGGGCCACTGCAGATCCCGTTAGAGGGGTAAGCAGAGGGGTAGAACCCTGCCAAATTTATGTTCATTTTATCACTTTTTGTTTATGCTCATTAAAGGTCTTATCATGACCCCTGCAATGTTTCAGGTGCCATCTTGCTCACATCACTAGAGCAGTGGCAGAAAAACAATAAATGTGGCTCCAGCGTAAATGGAGTGCCTATAATAGAATTTGCAGCAACTCTGCAGTTCTGCAGGTGAGAAGGTTGTAGGCCCATTCTCCATATTTTATCTCGATGTACATGTAGGATGAGCCTGGCATGTTCCTTCCTGTTAGTTGTTTTATTCATGTGTTGGTGCGCCTTAAAACCCCAATTCAATTCAATTCAATATATAGTAATTTCCATGTTAAGTTTATTGCCAACCAAATAAAATAATTCACAGGTACCTCGGTAATTGATGACAACAATAACATGATGTTAATACCATTCGTGAACGATTCACTGGTTACTGCTTTCATAAACTTCAGCATATTGGCATTGCAAATGTTGAAACATGCACTCAAGTTTTAATTCTTTATTATCAAAATTAATGTTGATAAACCTTTTTTTTTAACACCATACAGCCTTGTTTAATACTTATTGACTAAATGATGAGCAAAACACTGCTATATAGTACTGTAAGTTATGGGTATTGGTAACTGATTTAAGGCCGTTTTCATACAATTATTCAAACCTTTGGACATTAAACTTACAGGGGGATTTGATTTTCGCATTTCTGTTCAAGCACAAAATATGCGAAAATTTAATCCCCCGCGTATATTAATGATTTCACAGTAGCTTGTATGCATAATTTGATGTTGCAGATTGATACACGGTCAGATGATCAGTTCAGAGGGTAAACCTATTTGTTTATTATTTATGTCATTGATGATAATTTAGATATTTTTGTGCTTATCAGTGATGACGGATATGCATTCCTACCATTGAATGTAGCTTTATTGCGTCGCCTGCATAGCATGGTAGACACTTAGGGATCACTTTGTCCGTCGTTGTCCGTCACACTTTAACCTTCAACCTGACTTTGGCCAAAACTTGAAAAGTATTTGACCTTTGTTCATAAAACTTATAATGAATTTTCATCTTACCTCAAGGAGTGTCGGTAAACATGGCAAATAACTCTGACTTTCATTTTGTCAAAGTTATGTCCCTTTTCATAAAACTTTAACCTCCATTCTGACCAAGCTCATAACTGAACATAACTTGAAAAGTATTTGACCTATGTTCATGAAAATTTACAAACTTCTTCATCTTACGCAAAGAAATGTCGTTACATATGTCCGAAATCTCTAACTTTAGTTTTGGTAGAGTTATGTCTCTTTTCAGAAAACTTTAACCTGCCATCTAACCTGGCTCATTACTTGTCAGATTATTGACCTAAGGTCATAAAACTTCATACAGTTCTTCTTTAAGAATTATTTAATGCCGTTGACATGTTCAATAACTTTAACTTTTGTTTTAGCAGAGTTATGCCCCTTTTCATAAACTTTAACTTGCAGCCTAACCTTGGCTAAATATTGACCTACGGAAATGAAACATTATACAGATCTTCGTTATCAGTTATCCAATGCAGAGTTATGCCCCTTTTCATCAACTTTAACAATGTAAAAAAATCTGCTATAAATGAAGGATTGCGTCTTCAAACTTTACAGTTAGATGTACTTGCTGAAATAAGGACACGGCAGGCGACACTAGTGTTCCGTGGAACATCCTTCTGGTGTTTTAAAGGGTGTACATCAGGCTTTTCATCCCTTCTGGTGTTTTAAAGGGTGTACATCAGGCTTTTCATGGAGGTTTAGGGTTCCTAAATTAAATTGACAAATAATAATATTTATGTAAGGCATTAAAGCTGAACGGTCACTCTTTTTGTAATATTATCAATTAACGAATTTAACTCTTAAACATCATATGAACATTTCTTGATAGTCCCGGAGAGAAACATGTATTGAAAACCGCTACTAAGTTGTATGTAAAAATAAGAATTATTTGCATGACGTAGATACTACTTTTACCACTGCGTGACTGCACCGGGAATTGAGGTAAATCTGCACTGTATAGCTTCACAACTATTGCCAAATTGATAAATACATTTACTGTAGATTAATTTGCCTGTTCAAAGTTTTCTACGTCATCAAATAAAATCTTATTCTCGCTTTTCACAGATATTGCAATGTGTGAATTGTAAATATCTATTGTTGTGTGTTGATTTCGATTTAAATAAACATAAACATGTTCATGAAACAAAACACGGCCGGAGAACTTTAAAATAATGAGCTTAAAAGTGACACCTTAGTTACAAGGAAATTCACTTTTCACAGTAGAATGTGCAGCCTGGGTTACACAACAGAGGTATATTAACCCTTAACTTGCTAAGCATGACTATAATAGCCTTTGTGTCCATTGTAAACCCAGATCGGCCTGTGAGTATAAACTCGAAGGCTGATCATGGTTTACAATGTCCAGCTGCTGATCAGTCATTTCCCCAACGCCCCTTTGTCACATAAATGAAATGGTCTTAATTCAAAGAAAGAACAGTCCATTATATATATGTAGGGTGTTAAGCATTTTATGTCCGATTTCATTCAAATGTATGGTGAATTAAAATTTGAAACGCGAACACCAGGCTACCAATGCCATATTTTGATTAACGTGACATTTTTATTATGAAATGGAACATTTTCAAATTATAGATTCTTCTAGAAAAAGCCTGACGGTACCCACTTTAAGATATACTGATGCACAAAACATCTTCAGTTTTAGTCTGAAAGTAAAAATACATGTTATGACTTAGAGCTGTTTACATGAAGAGATCTATATACAGACCCAGTTGCATTCAAGTACCCCAAATAAATGCAGAATGAATGCTGAACGAACAGAAAATGAGCGCAGAATGAATGCAGAATGAACATTGTACGATCTATATTTTAAAAATGCATTTGCGTTCTTTTCGTTCGTTGTGTTTGTTTTCAGCGTTTATCGATTTAAAAAATGAACGATGAATGCATTTTTTAAAACCCTAAATGCTGAAAACGAACGAAACTAACGTAAATACATTTCGCTATTTCGGATGACTTCTAGTATTATCCTTTTGAGTTGATATTTAAAATCTCGATTTAAACGAAGAGCGTTTTCCCGTACTTTAATATAAAGAATTACACTGTGTAAAAGGTGTTTTAGAACCGCTGAAGCACGATTACACATTTACTCTAATTTTTACTGATTCAAAATCGGAATTTATTGTGTAGCACAAACTTTAAATTATTCCAATATAAAACTAAAGTAATGTTGATAAAAAACAGCCGGTATATCGTGAGATAGTGTTATGTATGTTACATTGTTGATAAAACTAACATAAACCCAAAGGAAAACAGAATAATCATCATGTGCACCACCAACTAATGTCAACAAATAGACCCATTCTTGAATAGGTATCATGCGTAATTAAATCTTGAGATATGTTGTGATTGGTAAATGCTGAACGAATGAATGCAATTGCATTTTCACCGTTTGTGCATTTAAACGCACACATTCTGTTGCGTTCGTTCCGTGCATTTAAATGAAGGCATAGTTTCGTTTATAAACGCTGAATGCATCCAAGAACGCAAATGATTTGCATTTTTAAAAAAATGAAATGCAAACAGAATGCAAACGAAACACAAACAGGATGCATTTTTGGGTACTTGAACGCAAATGGGTCTGTACCTGAAATTTAAAATGAATTCAGAAAGGATTTTGGGAATCCATATTCTTTTCACAGCAAGGTTTGTGATGGTGTGTCATCAGTTCGATAACTTTGGCCTAGTTTAGTTGATGTGGCCTTCATTTTTATGCCCCCACATAGATTTGCACTTGTCCGCCCGTCCGTACGTCCCAAACACTTGTGTCGCGCGATCCTCCATAACTATTTAACCCATGGTCGCGAAACTTTACAAGAATGTTGACCAGCAAGTGAAGATGTGCACCTGGGTTTTCTTTTTTTATTGGACCAAGAACCACAGAGTTATGGCCCTTGACTTAGTCAAAATAGGGGCTGAAAAACTTGTGTCACATGATTCTCCATAACTATTTAACCCTGGTGACGGTCGCCAAACTTACAGAAATGTTGACCAGCAAGTGAAGATGCGCACCTGGGTTTTCATTTTTATTTCGGACCAAGAACCACAGAACAAAGAGGCCCTTGATTTACGGTATACGAATTTTATTTGGCGAATGCAAAATTTGGCAGTTTTTGAAAACGGATATGTTGGCGGTGATTATATTTGGCGGATCAATGTTTGATTTTACCTCGTTCGTTTTTACCTTCAAGATGTGTCATTTAACTTTAAAATGGCAAATTTTGGAATAAGGTATATAACTCATAAAACTGTTCTTTGTATTGTAGTAGGTGTCAAAGTGGTCATAAAATAACTGTGGCACTCACTCATTAGTAAACACACTTCATATATTTAAGATACCGTTAGATCCCGATAGTTAAACTGTAATTATATAGAGAGAGCAGAGAAATGCGATTTAGGATGCTGAACGATTTTCACTTTTCCTACTTTGTCAATTTGAATAAAAGTCTAACTAAACAAGCTCGATAATTGCTAATAAATTTACAAAGGGCACTGAAGGTGTGAATAATTTATATCATAGTGATGATTTGGTTATAGTGAGTTTAGTCAAAATAATACAAAACAATGAGTGTAAAAACGCATTTATACATGATTTTATATACTGTCAAAACTTCTATTAGGCCAAATAAAATTATATGTGTGGTTCCTATTACATGCTAAAAGAAAATAGGGTAGGTAGGTAGGGAAAATATTTTATTTTCTAAAAATATTTTAATTTATATACATTTATTTTTTTACACTATACTTTTATACCCAATAAATAAATAAACTGAACTATATATTTGTTGATATCATCAGATACAGAACCGATGGAAAAAATAATTAAAAACAAAAAGAAGAAAAGAAAACATAAAATGCAGTATGGAAAAAAAACAATAAATCTTTTTTGAGGGGTCATAAAATGTTTGGGTTGGCCCCTAAAAACAGGGTCGGTCGGGAAACTGGAACCACATCTATTATTTTATTTGGCCTTATGATGGTAACAAAACACGGGTTTAAAACAGATATAAGTTTATTTATTCACTGCTGGTATCTGCATTTATTAGTTCTCTCCCTTGTTTGTAATTTAGCCATGTATATGGAAGGCAATTCATTTCTGTTGGTTGTTTATGATCTTATTAAGCTTCATGGTAGGAGTAATATTGGCTGTGGGTTTATTTTGGCGCTTCCGACCTTGCCCGTCAATATAGCCAAAATAAATCCACCACCAATATTGATACATATACAGTAGTCAAAATAGATGCTGAAAAACTTGTCGCGTGATCCTCCATAATTATTTAACCCATGGTCACCAAACTTAACAAGAACATTGACCGGCAAGTAAAGATGCGCACCTAGGTAAATTGAACGTGTTTATCAGTGTTTATGTTCATTATCAAAATGCTATGACATAGTGACCTAGGTCAGGCCATCCGTGTCCTATGGACATATTTCTAGTTCATATATATCTGTACCAAGCTTGGCCATAGTGTTGATATGATTTAAATGTGCTATAAATATCCCCTCAAGATGATATGACCTTCATGTTTTATCTGAACTTTACCAAACTCTACCAAATTGTTGATATCAATAAAAAAATCGCACAAAAATAAAAACCAATTTGATCGGATTAGTAACGTCCGAGTTTTAGATTAGTTGGCGTTCAAGCTCCCCCATTTTTCATCTGATCCTGACTAATCTTCGGCGGGATGTTCATATTATGGAAGCTTGAACGAGTTCGAAAACTACACATGTCAGACTAGAAACAGCAGAGTTATGGCTATTGAATTATCAATAAAAGCTTGGACAGCACCGCATCCTCTCCATTCCACTCCTACCCCATTTCCCGTAGAAGAAGCTTTGACAAATTAAAAATTGCCTTAAACCAGTAGAGTGGTATAGACCCTCTTGGGCCTCTTGTTTTCTAAATCTGAGTTTCTCTTTTTAATATATACTTAACACCATTTTAAAAGCACAATTTTGGAGATATTTTAATTTAAAAAAAAATACAAATAAAACAACTTACACTTTTAATGGCGTTAAGTGTACATTTTGAACATGGCAGTCCATTTAGACAACTATTTGTCAATCAGTTCCTTCATCCATCCGTCAGGCTTTGAAAATTCCTGAACCAGTACTAGCAATATGGAAGCAGTTAGACTCTCATTTCAAGTTTGCCGACGTATTAACACTAAATATCTTTTGGTTATGTTGCAAAATTTAATAAAAGTTTGGTTGCTTTCCCCCTTCAATATAATAATATATCTTTTAATGACATTGTACTTTCATTGCAGTCATATGCCAGATGCAAGAGTTACCTAGACTATGCCAAAATGTCACCAAACCTGAAAGTCGTTGCTGGTGGAAGTTGTAGTGACAGGTGAGTGTTAGAATTATGTCTTTTCCACTTCGCCCACTTTGTGGAGGGGAGACATATTGATTTTGTGCCGTCTGCCTGTTGTCTACCAAACTTTGTCCGGACTAGTTTTCCTGAACCTCTGGCCGGATTTCAACTAACCTTGGCAAGGGTGATCAGTATCAAGCCTAGTTGCGCATATCATCGCCATGCTCTGTTTGAATGATTTTTTTGCAGATTTATGGCCCTTCTGCAGTGGGGGAGACATCTGCTTTTACTAAAAACAACCTCTAGTTAATTTAGACTATAGATGACACCATAAATTATTCAGAGCAACTGATGCGAATAGCTAGTTCTAAAAGAACATACACTGATTTACTAATAGTTTTTGTTAATTGGTAAACAGAGTTTTAATTATGATTTCCTTGTTTTTCATTTGTGGTCCCGACAGTTTATTAATGGTCAAAGGTGTTGCAGGGACAATGATGCTAATACATGTTGCTTAGAAAAGACTATAATGGGGTGTACCTAGGTGCAAGTCTAAATGTGCACCTCTTCTGCATGTTTTTAGAGATGTATTTCTTGGATTCAATTAAAACAAATCAAACGAAAATTAATCAAATAAAATTGTTTTATCACGATTATCATAACTAGCTTGCAGGATTGATATTTCCTAAATCTAATACTGAGTTGTTCTAGGAACTTGATCACAACTGTGTCAGGGCTTTTAGAGACCATTTGATGTTAAAGGAACATCCCACATGTGTCTAGAGGTCACTGATCATGAATGAGATATTTGTAGAAAGGTATTCCATTAAAGACTTTTATTGCATTTTTATGGGTGAAAGATCGGGATTTCTCGGTAAAAGAAAATTCATAATGCTGAATATTAATATCTAACTCGAAACACAAAAATAACTAACCGTCGCGCTGAGTAACGACATCCAAGTCGTCCGCCGATAATGTTCAGTAATGTTGTCTACACTGAAGCTAAATGTTCAAAATGAAGACTGCATGTATATCAATTTAGTCTTCCTTTGAATAGCTTTGTTACATTGAAGATTATCTACTGTATGACACAAGTGTTCCATGGAACACACTTCTAGTTAGATTCTAGTCCATTCATTCTTTAAAATAACTGAATCAATCTGCATGAATTTAATTTGACATTATCGTAATTAGCAAAGGTAAATTTTGATGTTGTGTTATAAACGTGGTAATAGTTTCATGCTTGTACTTTTGTTTAAAAGCATGTTGTAGCATGGTCAGTGACATTTCCTTTGATGAATGCAGAGCATTAAATCATTTAATTTAGGGTAACGAAAGGGGCATGGCTATTCCGTACTACAGCTACCAGATATTGGAATTTAGAGCACAGTCACTACGATGTCATGCTACAAAAAAGATAGAGTCTGTCTCAGCTTGTTGGTTATTTAAACACCTCGAACTGCTATGCCCATCTCGGTGTTAAAATATGTCATCTCGCCGAGACCAGACTGTACCTTTATTACTTATTTCATTTTTTCAGTAAAGGCTACTTTATCCAGCCCACAATCATCGAATCTTCTGACCCAAAGGAGAAACCAATGAAGGAGGTAAAGTAAAACTTTCACATCATGTTTCAGTATCGGGCCAGTCATTTGTACTGTTTGTTCTGTATATTTGGAATCTGTACTGAGCAAATATAAAAAGCACCCACTTTTCTCTGTCTCGTTAATTCTGGACAACAAAACAGGAGCAATAATAAGATGGACAACTATCAGTTAATTAGTTGAAAAGTTTAGTAGGAGTTAAAAGTTTAGTAAACATGGAACGTATCCTAAGTTTTCTTAAAAAATGCCTTTTTGGGCTTAAAAACATGAACTCTATGTAACGTGTTCCGAGATAATATTTTTTCTGCAGGTTCCTTTAAATACCGAAAAACCCACTAACATATCCACAGTTATCAAATTATCTCCCTTGGAAGTTTTGATATCGGCCTTTTTAACCTATTTCATTGGGGCCAAAATTTGGCCCCTTCCCAATTGCAAAAACCTCTGTATTTTCCCAACTTTAGTGGAAAAAATCCCAAAAGTGACAGACTTGCCATAGTGAATGTATGTTAAATGCTGAATTCAATACTTGATGATATTATACCAAAAACTTGCATTTTAGTGAACATTTCCCTTAAAAAAACATTCCCTAAGGCCATAAAAAATAATTACCTGGTTCTCAGGCCCGCCCGCCAGTCTTTTTTTTGGTGCCGCATTGCCGATTTTATCTCAAAAGTAATAAAATAAAAATTGGAAATGCGCTACCGAAATTTCGAAAAAAAAAGTTCCGCATCCAAGTTCGTTCCGGTTTTTACATGCAACTACCTCAGGGGAATCCCCTTGTGGGTAGACTGGTGCGCGGCCGACTATCTGCCGCTCTGCTCGCTAGCTTGTGAGTGTTGCAGTCGTACCGGTACCAATCTAGTAGAGTCAGACGCTTGAGACGCTTGGAACTAGTAGGTGGTGCAGAACAGGCGGTTTATTCAAGCGTCTAATCGACAAAGTCTCACAACAACATGCAATAATAGCGGTGTCACCGAGTCGATTGAAGTTCATGCGTGATCTAATACAAATATACGGACTTATTGTGATTGAAAGAAGCATACGTCGGGAAGAAATGATAAGGTAATGTTCGACAATAGAGATGAGCTGATCCAACTGGTTATTGCACATGTATTTCGAGATATTTTGCATCAATACATGTACTCGTCGGGGGCCACTTTCCGTCACTTATGTAAACATAAACTAATTTTTCAGACAAATCTATGTTTCATGACAATTTTTACTCTATTTTCTATTAGGTTACCTCTTCCTGGAAATTTGATACCAAAGAATTTTGTTTTATATAAATTATCGAAGTGGCACGTGACCTGTTTATAAATAGACTAAAACTGAGAAATCATTTTGTTTACAAGCCCAGTTTCCGTCATGTATTTTATCGAGTGATAGATTCAACTAGGTCAAGATAAGTAAACTTTTATGAATTAGAAACTTGTTTACAAGTCTATTCAACAATTTCATTGTAAAAATGGTGTGTTTGCATTGTTCCATCAGTCACCTCGATCGTTAAAACAATGCACCTGGAATCGTCAATGTAAAACAATTTTACACTGTAAAGATGGGTAACTCTATGTAAATCAAACAGATACAGGTTGTACGAGTTGCTGCTCTTTGGTGAAACTATATAATCACGGTCTATTTAACCGCGTCCGCTGAAGAGTGATAAAATTATGACGGCATTACAGTGTTATTTTTTTAATAGTTTATTATACGGCAGTATGCGCGCGCATCCCCAACGCCACATAAGGGAGTAAATACATTTTTCGGAGAAATCCCTTTCGTTTTTGTACTGCTTATTTACTTTTTGGTTGTTTTTCCTGTTTCCAATCTTCAGTTATAAACGTCTGACAATAAGTGAAATCGCGTAAGTAATTTGCAGTGTAAAAAAACGTTTTTTAAATGAGAATGACGGAAACTGGGCTTGGACGGAAACTGGCCTCTGACGAGTATTGGAATTAAAAGTTTGGATAAAAAAAAATCGCCCGCGTGTCTGTTGACCACTGTAAAAGTGTAAAAAAAAATGCACCCGCCCGCCTCTCTTCTCAGAAAAAGTGGCCTGAGAACCAGGTAATTAATTTTTTGTGCCTAAGATAGCAAAAATCACTGTTTTTTCCCCAATTTTGACAGTTATAACTATTACGCGGTTCTTTTCCCCAAAATCAGCAAGCCTAGGCCTTTTCCCAATTTTCTCTAAAAAAGCCCTGAATATGATAAAGATTACAAGTTGGCTAATTTGAACTTGTTTATTGGAATATTTCGTTCTCAGATAAGCGTGTTTACAAACATCAAACATTATTTTATTAAAACTTTGTTCGAACTCTTATACTCACTCAAAAACGTAAATACCAGCATTACCGGGGGTACCTTTCATGTTTGCTCTGTATATCAACATAGAGGAATGAAGCTTTCAGCCATTATACAAAAAAATCAACAGATCTAGAAGGGGATAGGATGTATTAAAGGAACACACGACAATCTTAAAGTTTCTATCAACCATTAAAAGCAGCATCGCGATTCATTAACCTGTAGCTCACTATGAATGTATAATGGACTGTCCTTTCTTTAAATTTAGACCATTCCATTTATATTACAAACAGGTGTTTTTGGTTAAACGACTGATGTTTGATAAAAACTCTAAGATTGCCGGGTGTCCCTTTAAAGACACTAAGATCCTTTAAATGTACATGTTGCTGTCTTGAACCTTGAGTCCAGTTTAACTGATTTATTTACGATAATATTATGAGGTGTATTTTATTTGTGCAGGAGATATTTGGGCCCATTGTAACGGTGTTTGTTTACCCGGATGAAACGTGGAGAAAGACAGCCTTGTTAGCCAGTGAGACGTCGCCATATGCCTTAACAGCTGGCATCTATGCTGAAGACGAGTAAGTACACACACCTGTATGTTATAATGTGAATATTGTAACAGCAATAGTATCACGAGCAGACTGACCAAGAAAAGCTTTTGACCGTGCCAAGCCTTCATCGCACTGGGCTGTGCAGTAGTGTTTGGAACAGTCACCGACCGTATAGATTTATTTTTGCCCAATTCTGGGGATAACCATTATCTTATACGACCACTAACTTGTATTTTAATAGTATAAATTTTATGTGAAAATATTGCTTAATGTGGAAAAGTGGAAAGAAAATGAACTAAGTTTGTGTTTTTTACAATAAAACTTACCCTGCAGGACATGAATAAGGCAATTTAGTTCAACATATTGGTGAACTCTATTTTCCGAAAATTTGGTTCTTTAAACTCAAATTTGCACCTATGAGTGGGTGCTCAATTTGAAAAGTGCCTAATACTGGGGTTCCATGTATGTTTTAATGGAATAGCCTTACAGTTTACAACTCCTTTTCGGTACAATTAAATCATATTTTTTCTATAGTAGTCGCACCGTCCGTCTGTCCGTCCGTCTGTCTGTCCGTATAATCGGTGTCTGGTCAATAACTCCGACATTCCTGGACGCATTTTCAAATAACTCGGCAGAAGTGCTCCCCACAACAAGACCATGTGTCGTACACAAAATCCAGGCCCGTGGCTCCAAGGTCAAGGTCACACTTAGGGTCAAAGGTAAAAAAGAAGTGCTTTCTTGTCCGGTTAATGACTCCGACATTCATGGACGGATTTTCAAATAACTTGGCACAAGTGCTCACCACAAGACGACGTGTCACACGCAAAATCCAGGTTCGTGGCTTCAAGGTCTTGGTCTCACTTAGAGGTCAAAGGTCAAAACCATTTCGGGGGTATTTGTCACTTACAGTGACATTTCTTGTTCTAACCTGCTAAAGCTGCCCAATTGCAAGGATTGTCTGTTTCCATGTTTGCTAATTGAAGATAACAATTCGGAAAGTGCTAAACATACTCCACTGCTTCCAAATAAAGGTCGCATTATTACGTTCCTGATAAACTGCATTTAAGTTGTCATTTCGATATATTTTTCCTTCAAAAAAATTAACGACTAATAGATATAAAATATCACATTCGGATGCATTTGACAAAATCCTGCAATCTGATTGGCATAAATTTGCATTGACATGAAAACGTTTAGACTTAAATAGTGTATAACCCTTCGCAAATCAAGTCATGTGAGTTTTATCCGTGAAAAAGATTGATGACTTTAAGTATATTTCAATGCGTTTGTCAATAAAAACTGCCAAAAACATTGAAATGTATTAGAAAATGGTCAGCCAATATTGAAATTTCTACTTGAAACAGTACATGTATCTCAGCTGTTTTAGTGTTGCTAACACGTCGCCTTTAAACAAAATTAAAGACCATTAAGCGACCGATATACCATCACAAAATTCAGTACTTCAATACACTTATCCCGATATACATACTACAACTTTAAATTTCAGGGATCAAATTTAATATTTTTAGCCACTTGCTAAGAAAAGCAAAAGCAAGTGCCAAGATTATATACTTGCTATTTTAATCAAGGGACTTGCATTAATTAATAATTTAGAGCTTTCCATTCATTGTAGCAGGAATGCTATACATGTAAATGATGACATTTTAACATTCAGCTAGATGCAACAAGTTAATAATGAATCAATATACTTACTATGCACCTATTTTACTAAGTTTGATGAATATCTTTAGTGAATAAATGTAGATTTAGACTTTAATAATGGGTTTCTTTTATTACTTGCAAAATTTAGCAAGTGCTTATATTTTCTACTCACAATCTGCAAATATCTACTTGCATTTAGCAAGTAAATAAGTGTTAAATTTGAACCCTGACTTTATCCCTGAAACTACAAACATATAATGTATTTTTAGAGATGCTGTGGAGGAGCTGTCAGACATTCTTTACGATGCGGCGGGTAACTTTTACATCAATGATAAATCTACAGGCTCCGTTGTTGGACAGCAGCCATTTGGAGGAAACAGATTGTCAGGTTGGTAGCCATTTTCTTTCCAGTATATATTAAATGATATTCATTTCACTCTGCCGATCTTTGATCAGTAGAGCTTATGCCGTGGTGCAGCGTCCGTCGTCCGTCCGTAAACTTTTTCTTGTGGTGACTACTCCTCTGAAACTACTTGATAGAATTTCATGAAACTTGACAGGAATGTTGCTCAGGATGTCTAGTTGATCCTAGCAAAAATTAAGGTCGCCTGGAAATCCAAAATGGCCACCACGGCTAAAAATAGATTTTAAAATGCGATTTTGTGGCGACTACTCCTGAAAAACCACAAGAGATATTGATTTGGAACCTTTACCAAAATGCCTGGCAAGACATGTAGTTGGTCCTAACCAAAGTTAATTTTGATTGGATGTCGTTTACATAGAGTTATATAGGAAAATCTTGTGGCAACATCTCCTCTGAAACTACTTGATGGAATTTCATGAGACCTAACAGGAATTATGTTGCTCTTGATGTCTAGTTGATCCTAGCAAAAATTCAGGTCGGCCGGAAATTCAAGATGGCTGCCACGGCTAAAAATAGATTTTAAAAATGCGATTTTGTGGCGACTACTTCTCAAAAACCATGTGATATTGATTTGAGACTTTTACCAAAATGACTGCCACGACATGTATTTGGTCCTAACCAAAGTTCATTTTGATTGAAAGTCAAATATGGCTGCAGCGGCCATCTTTGTTTACATAGAGTTATATAGGAACAACGTGTGGCGACTACTCCTTTGAAACTACTGGACGGATTTTCATAAAACTTCATAGGAATGTTGCTCTTGATGTCTAGTTGATCATAGCCAAATTTAATAGTAATAACCATGGTCAGGTAGGTGGAAAGCTGATGGTGGTATGGTAGGTTTGCAAGATAAATATATTGATGATGGAAGAAGATGCTGGATGATGATTAAATATAGAAGTTGATTGCATCAGTATACAGAGGATCTGTGTTATATAATCTCCATTAAAGTTCTCCGGCCATGTTTTGTTTCAGGTACATGTTGATGTTTATTTAAATCATGATGTTTATTTAAATCAAACTCAATGCACAACAATAGATATTTACAATTCACACAGTGCAATATCTGTGAAAAGTGAGAACTAGATTTTATTTTATGACGTAGAAAACTTTGAACAGGTAAATTAATCCACAGGTAAATGTATTTATCAATTATCGGGCAATAGTTGTGCAGCTATACTATTCAAATTTACCTTGTTTCCCCTTGCAGTCACGCAGTGGTAAAAGTAGTATCTACGTCATGCAAAAAATTATTTTTACTTACAACTTAGTAGCGGTTTTCAATATATGTTTCTCTCCGAGACTACCAAGAAATGTTCATATGATGTTAGTTAATTGATAATACTACAAAAAGAGAGGCCAGTCATCTTTAGGTGGATTTATGAAAATATAGAATTTTGTTATTACATCCCAGACTATATTTATAATGTTGTAAATACAGGATATTTGTTGTTTTGGAGTGAATAACATAATTTATTTCATCGAGATGAAATAAAATGTTATTCACGACAAAGCAACAAATTTTCTTTTAATTTTACAATTTTTTGTTTAGGGAAACTATGGTAGAACAACAAAAGTAGTCCCAGCAGCTACTGTGAAATAAAACTCTATATTCCACAGTGTGGAATAACACTTTTATTTCACTGATAAAATACAGTATTTCATTGCATATCATAAAATAAATTGCGTTATTAAAAGGACAAACTGCAAGAAGAAATTTATTAACTGGTATTTGTACATTTTATTGTTATCTATTAAATTATAAGAATAATAAAGATTTTATAGCAAAAGTCTACATAATTTGGAATCACCCCTCGTACATGTACATATAGACTGGTGTTATAAACATGTCCATATGAACTGTTTCAGGTACTAATGACAAGGCCGGAGGTCCATATTATCTGCTCAAGTTTATGTCTCCCCAGTCTGTGAAGGAAAGACACGTGCCAAAATCTACGTGGAAACATCCATCTATGAAGAAAAGTACTGCATAGTAGAGCGAGGTCGGGATAACAAGTATCGCCACGGCTGATGCAATGTTACGTCTTTCCTATACGGAATATTATATGCGTAATTGAAACGGCTATTATGATTCGAACATAAATGGCGTTCATCTACAACAGCAATTAGGTATTTGTGATAATAGATGAGAAGGGATCTAGTGTGAATTAGTGTGAATTAATTAGTGTGTCGGGTCATATCATGCATATCATGCAACATCTGTTTTAAAGATCTGTTTTATTTACATGATTTATATTATGTTTTATTACTCTAGTGATGTATACATTATATAGGGACATTCAAGCTTTTGATTTTTTATGTGCTATACAGCGTGCACAAGTGTGTAGTAAGGCATATTTATTGTTTTAAGCCGGGTGAACAAAACTGAAAGTATATCCAATGAAAGAAAACTACTTATATACTTTATTTAAAAAGCTACATAAATGAAACATCAGTGTCAAGACAACGAAGGAACTGTTAGAAGAATTCTATATTAAAGAACAGTCCATTATACAGGGGGGTTAAGGGTTAAACCAACATGAATGTGATACCTTTGCAGTATTGTATTGTTTAAGTTGAGGCCCTTTAATTCAGTTCTGAAATATTGAGAACATATTTTGCACTTATTTTTTAACCATATCAACAAGAAATGCATATTACTTCAATGTTCTCTATAAACGTAAAAGTTTTAAGTTTGCTTTTATAAATGGTGCAACTTACTAATTTGGTTTGTCATTCCCTTGTTACTATTCAATTAAGTAGAATTAGGAGTTATGAAAAAAAACTTTCATGTGCTTCCGGTTCTGATAGGGCATCTCAAACTGAGGTATTACTGTTTAATCGAACCAAGGCTGTGCCAAATTTTCAATTAAAACAGTTATACTGAGGGATTGAATTTCCATATCTGAACAAGATACGCATGATGTGGTTTTATTTCACGTGTATCATTTAAAAAAGTATTCCAAATTTATTTCCTGGAAATATGACATTTCTGAATTGCAGCAACATTTAGCATAGGCTTATCCAGACTTAAGTGTGTGTCAAATTTTGAGATTTTCCAGTACTCATTACGTGGTCCAAGTATTATCTTCCATACCCCATCCAACCCCTTCTCTGGCTGGGGTATGGAATAAAACTTGAATTTCAGCTTAACAAGTTTGCATTTTGTAAACTTAAAACATTAAATAGGTAGTTTTAAGCAAGTTATCGCATTTTTTCATTAAAAAAATGTTTTAAACATGTTTTATTGTCGAAATATCCGTTATAAAATCCTGCTTATATAAGCTTTCCCATCGCTTAATGGAATTAATGTGTGTAAAACGAGGTTCTGTTTTATATCTGGTATGCAAGAAAAACATTCTGAACTGAGTCGATGCTTGCTTTCTGCATTATGATGTTAAATATCACTTTGCTTTGACATGCCCTATCTGCAGTGTCTTGTGTGAGGCTTATGCCTCAGTGTCTCAGTGTGATCCTAGAGATGAAGCATATCCCCAGGAGGTGATGCAGAATTCCTGAACACTTACTCTAGTATCAATCCTTTTATCATATACGTTCATAAGAATTCTTGAAATATAATGCAATGTTACGCAAGGTTAGGAGAGGTCGTTTATGCAAGTTAACACGGCATTGTAAATACACAGCGACATGAATATGCTACATGTATTTTTAGTAGGATAGTGATGTAGAATCAGAAAACGTGATGCAAAATCAAAAAACATTGGTCACAGAAAATCTATTTAAAGTAGGATAGTGAAGTAGAATCAGAAAATATGTTTAAAGTAGAATAGTGATGTAGAATCAGAAAACGTAATGAAAAATCAAAAAACGTGATGCAAAATCAAAAAACGGTCACAGAAAATCTATTTTAAGTAGGAAAGTGATGCAAAATCAGAAAATGTTGGTAGTGATACAGGTTTTTAGCTCAACTGATCAGAGATCAGCGGAGCTTATGCCGTGGTGCGGAGTCCGTCGTCCGTCTGTCTGTCCGTCTGTCTGTCCGTCTGTCCGTAAACTTTTATTTGTAGCGACTTCACAGCTGAAACTACTGGATGGATATTCATGAAACTTTACAGAAATGTTGCCCATAAAGTCTAGTTGATCCTAGCAAAAATTCATGTTGATGTGAAATCCAAGATGGCCACCAAAGCTAAAAATAGAGTTTTAAAATACAAGTTTGTAGCGACTTCTTCTTGAAAACTATAAGTGATATTGATATGGGACTTTTTCTAAAATGATCAGCATGACATGATGTTGATCCTAGTCAAAAATCGTTTTGATTCAACGTTAAACATGGCTGCCAGCGGCCATCTTTGTTTACATAGAGTTATATAGTAAAAACTTGTAGCGACTTCTTCTCTGAAACTACTTGGCGGATTGTCATGAAACTTTACAGGAATGTTGCTCTTGATGTCTAATTGATCCTAGAAAAATTTCAGGTCGGCCGGAAATTCAAGATGGCCGTCACAGCTAAAAATAGATTTTTAAAAAATAAGTTTGTAGCGACTACTTCTTGAAAACTATAAGTGATATTGATATGGGACTTTTTCTAAAATGATCAGCATGACATGATGTAGATCCTTGTGGAAAAATATTTTGATTCGACGTTAAACATGGCTGCCAGTGGCCATCTTTGGTTACATAGAGTTATATAGTAAAAACTTGTAGCGACTACTCCTCTGAAACTACTTGGCGGATGTTCATGAAACTTCACAGGAATGTTGCTCTTGATGTCTAGTTGATCCTAGAAAAATTTCAGGTCGGCCGGAAATTCAAGATGGCCGCCACAGCTAAAAATAGATTTAAAATAAAAAAGTTTGTAGCGACTACTTCTTCAAAACAATAAGAGATATTGATATGGGACTTTTTCTAAAATGATCAGTATGACATGATGTTGGTCCTTGTCGAAAATCGTTTTGATTTGACCTTAAACATGGCTGCTTTGTTTACATAGAGTTATATAATGAAAACTTGTAGCGACTACTTCTTTGTAACTACTTGACGGATGTTCATGAAACTTCACAGGAATGTTGCTCTTGATGTCTAGTTGATCTTAGCAAAATTTCAGGTCGGCCGGAAATTCAAGATGGCCGCCACGGTTAAAAATAGATTTTCAAAAAACAAGTCTGTAGCGACTACTTCCTGAAATCAAAATCAATCAGTAGAGCTTCAAGGTCATTGACCTCTTGTTGTATTTCATAGTCAGAATCTAAAAGTACAGGTATATATAATAAGAAGATTTTGGAAGAGAAAAAGAAATGTTGAACAATTGCAAGAACAATTTCTAAACAACTTAAAAGGACAAAATATTTCAGTTTTTACAACCCTTGATTTTGTGTTTTCCACCTCATGCAACAAGAAAGAAATCAACCAAGTGAACCAGTTTTACTAAAACTTGTCCAACCCATTGTAATAACAGATTGTGTTTTTAATGAGGTTGGCAATATATGGCAGATACTATATCCCCTAAATGGGTTACCTGTTTTTAGCTCTACTGGCCAATAGGGCTTGAGCCATAGTTTGTTTTCATTTATCCTTCGTTAATTAGTGTTTTAATGTCACCTTCATTTTGCATCAGATCTTGACCAAACTTGGCATAATTATAGTCATCATGATATTGATGAAAGCTTGGATGAGTTCAAAACCACCAATATTGGGTGATGAAAATCAGAATTATGGGCTTTGATTTAATAAAAATTGTTAGAATTGGCCTTGTTAACACTCCAGCACTTTAATTTTGGACCCAGTCTTTACTAAACTTGGTCATATTCTTAATATCAAAGCTTTGAAGTTTGAAAACCACCAATATCTGATAATAAACATCCGAGTTATGGCCCTTAACTCACAAAAAAATGCTTATTTGGTCTGAGTCTTAATATCAGTAAAAGCTGGGACAAGTTCTAAAAATCCTATATCAGGAAATAAACGTCAGAGCTATAGCCTTTGATTTTATAATAAAAAACGCTATATTTTGCCTTGTCAACAGTCGACACCTTGTTTTGCATCCGATCATTACCAAACTTGGTCCAAATCTTAATATGATTTTATTTTCTTTGTGAATACTCTTGTTCTTGTGTGTTAGGTACACATTGTACAAACTAATTTTTACGTAGAACACTTCTGACAGGCTCTTGTTTACTTAAGAGGCATAATTATCAATTAACAAACACTAAATGTAATGTATGCTTATGTTATGTCTTCATGCTCTTTCAGTTACTTACCTGACATTAATCGTTTTATCTCGATGTACATGGAGGATGAGCCTGGCATGTTCATTCCTGTTAGGCGCCATATAACCTTTCATGTGTTGGTGCACCTTCAAACCCAATTCAGTTCAATTCAATCATTTTATCCAGTACAGAGATACAAGCCCTCTTGCGTCCCTTGTTTTTTTTCCTGTAAATAGTTTCCTTTATATAAAAATATATTGTCATGCAAAATAACATTATAGAACTATAAGCGAAATGTGTTTCACAAGATAGCTAAAATGTTGTTTTTATCCTCAAAACCAACATTTCTCCTTATGTTTGGATTTGTATCTGTTCAGGTAGTCTAGATCATCGCAACACTTGCTTATTTTTAAGACAAACATCCAGAAGCTTTCTTTTAAACAAAATGGAAGCAGCAGCCATTTTACCGAGATTCTGGTATTGTTTCTGCTTGGCTGACACAGCCACACCAGACAGAACGGCAGAAATATATCGATGAACAATATGTGGATGGTCAAATATATTTTAATAAATAAATAATAAATACGGACACGAGGTTCGTTTCTAATAAAAAAAAAAAATACGGACGAGGTTCGTTTCTAATAATAAATAATAAATACGGACATGAGGTTCGTTTCTTTTCTTTTTTCTGCACAAAATGTCAGTACGTTCGTATTTACATTCAAGCATCGAAGATGATCAAGACTGCTGTTCAGGGTGGCATCATATACAAGGGCGATAAAAATGTAAGATACAAAGGGACACAACCTAGGGATAACAATAATTGATGGTGGCAACAGTATGAACATTATTGACTGCTGAAACGTCCTTTTCACTATATGATGTAGTAGCTTTCATTGATGTATTAATACTATTATGGCAGCATAAATTGTTTATTTTGTAAATTCTGATTTTTTGATTTTTTGAACAGCTGTTTTATTAAATTGGTTTCTGCTATATGTGTAAATGTTTCTTTAACATATTTCACTATACTATCCTTTATCTGAAATTTGTTTTTATAGAAACATTCCAATTGTCATTGATATGTTTGCATTTTTGATTTGTATTTATAACATTTTGGTATTACTTGTAGTGATTTATATCTCGGGTCATAATCTGTTATCCTCATAAACATATGGTTCCCTCCATTTCACATGTATGATATTAGGCTATTTTGTTGGTTTCACAGTATTTTTTTTATTTTTTTCTGCCCTGTCATGAAAACGGACATGGCATATTGTGTAACCCTTGTCCGTCCTCAATCCATACAAAAAAAAAAGAAGGTTTTACATTCAAGATTTTCATTAGGTCCATTTTTATGAGACTGACATCACAAAAGTGGAGCATTTGTGTCTCATGGACACATTTCATAGTTTCAATTCAACTTTTTATTACTCAAGATAATTTTTATTTGATGAAACTTGCAAAATTGTTTTGTTATTTTATAACATGTTATAAGGTCTATTATACACTCAGATATTGATATGCATGCAGATTACCAATTACTATAGGAACTCGAACAAGTAAATAGTGATATAAGTTAAAACGGTTGATGCACCATTTTCAAACAAGGTTTATTTTAAAGAGCTTTGAAAAACTTGGAAAAAAGCTGAAAGAATTATCAAAATAAAATTTTCATGGCATTTTGATAATTCTTTCAGATTTTTTCAAGTTTGTCAGAGCCCTTTGAAATAAACCTTGTTTGAAAATAGTGCATCAGCCCCTTTAACACTTACTAACATTTATATTGTTTTTAACATATCCAAGATTTTATTATAAAATTTGATAAAAGTCAGAAGACGTTTACTGAAACTTTCATGCAAATAAATGGAAATATTCCATTGTTTATAAAACTAAGGGCAATAACTCCTACATCTGTGCCGGTTTGAATTTATTGTGTAAACAAGCTGAAATTTTCGAACTATTCAAGGGCGATAACTATACGTTTGATACTTTTAGAACAATTCTACTTATTTGTATTCTGATGTGATATGGAATGGAGAGTGGGCCTGGAATGCCCGTCTTTGTCGGCTACTGGCTCACATTTTTGTGCTGATAAACTGTAAACTCAATTTATTATAGTTTATTAGTCTATAAACTCAATTAATATAGTTTATTTTTCTGTAAACTGAATTTAGAATTGTTTATTAGTCTATAAACTCAATTTATTATAGTCTGTAAACTGAATTTATTATAGTTTATTAGTCTATAAACTCAATTTATTATAGTTTATTAGTCTGTAAACTCAATTTATTATTGTTTATTAGTCTGTAAATTCAATTTATTATAGTCTGTAAACTCAATTTATTATAGTTTATTAGACTGTAAACTCAATTTATTATTGTTTATTAGTCTATAAACTCAATTTATATAGTTTATTAGTCTACGCTATGATCGGGTAATAGTTTATGATTGTAGTAGTATGTTTATTATCCTTTTAAATTGTATTTCAGAATCTCAGCAACAAATTTATTTATTTACTTCTTCTTTTTCTTTAAAGGGACACACGGCAATCTTGAGTTTTTTTTAAAACTTGCAGCATCCGATTAGTTTTTCTACATAACTTGCATACTTATCAATAATTAATAATCAATTATTATTTGAATGGTCCAAAGCAAATTGTTTTGCATTTTAATAATTTTGTTAATTTTAATGCTTGACAAATACTTCAGAATTGCTGTGTGTCACTTAATAAGGGCAATGCTAACAATCAGCAGTTAGCAATCTTTACTAATTGACTGGTTTCCACTGCACTGACCCGTGTTCGATTTTTATAATTGAAAACAAAAATAGTTTGTATAAAATGACCGTTTGCCTCAATATTTTTTTTAAAATAATGGAAACGTGGCTCCATCGTAAATGGAGTGTCTACAATAGAATTTGCAGCAACTCTGCAGTTCTGTAGGTCAGAAGTTCTAGGCCCATTCTCCATATTTTATCTAGATGTAAATGGAGGATGAGCCTGGCATGTTCATCCCTGTTTGGTGCCATATAACCTTTCTTGTGTAAGTGCGCCTTAAAACCTCAATTCAATTCACTTTAATTATAAAAAAATGTAAAAAAAAAATGTACATATTGTTGGTTTCCTCGAAGACATGAATGTTCATGTTGTTGAAATTTCTCACAGCATGAGCCAGCAGATGGTCTCGAATTAAAGAGAAAACCATGCTGTAAGCAGTGATATTATTATATTATTTCTGTCTTAAATATAAGATGAGAAAATAAAGAACTTTACAGTTTTACCTTGTGTCAAATGAGATTATGTGAGATTTGAGTAATTGCCCAATCTGTCATCTGAAGATCTCTGGTCCAGATATTTTTTTTATTGAATTTTTATCACTTGCCATGCCCTTTAATATGGAATTATTATTTTATTTTGTAAAATTCACACTGAATTGTTTCATAAAGTAAACCTTGCTGGTTGCAATTATTTGAGATTATTTACATTTTCTAGTAATTATGGTAGCGATCAGAGTTCATCACTTTGCCAAGTAACCAGCAATTGGTAGAAAATAAATGTCAGATTTAATTTTATTTATTCTATTTCCTGTTGGACCAATTGTATACTAGAAATAGATTTTACTAGACTTGAATAAACAGTTGTAACAGCATTTTTAATTTAAAAAGGACCCATGGCAATTTTTTTTTTCTTTCTACAAAACTTGCATATTTATGCAAATCATTAATAATAATTATTTTAAATACCTGTAGTTCAAAGAAATTCTTTTGTTTAAATGTCTAAAGCCAAGGAGAATAACAGAAAATTTGACCCAACTCCAAAATATTTAGTTTTATGCAAGCATATTTCAAGTTAAAATTATACTGATAAAAAACAATGTAAAATGTTAACCCTTAACCCGCTAAGCATGACTATAATAGCCTTTGCGTTCATTGTAAAGTTAACCCAGATCAGCCTGCGAGTAACTCGCAGGCCGATCAGGGTTTAAAATGTCCAGCTGTTGATCAGTCACTTTCTCCAAAACACCCCTCTGTGACATAAATGGAATGGTCCTAATTCAAAGAAAGAACAGTCCATTATATATTTGTAGCGGGTTAAGGGTTGATTGGTAACGACTTCAAGATTGCTCTGTGTTCCTATAATGAGTTTATCCAAACATAAAATGTATGTGAAATCAACACGATTCTATGACATGATAATGTATAGAGGATCTTACAGGAGTACTCATTTATTATTGAATTTATTAAACGAGTTGGCAAAATGAGCATTATATCATTTTTGCTAATGAGTTTAATAATTTCAATAATGAATGAGAACAATGTTAGATTCTATTTATCACATAACTCACATATCGACTTTTATTGCATTTTGTCTGTCGCTTGAACATGCGAAACCGACATAAAGCGTGGGATTTGGATCATAGTCATTATCTCTTTTTTTTGACAGTGCATACTAGGCTTATTTGCATACTTATATAACTAGTGGTATATCGAAAATATAGAAGGTGTTATTCCACTCCCACACCGTAAGTTATGTGATAAAAAAGTTTATTCTCTCAAAGTGCTTAAAGGGACACCTGGCAATCATGCATTTTATTGAAGCATTAAAATTAGCACTTCGATTTATAAATCCTGCCTCAGTTTGATGTTAAAACTGCTTTCATATAATTAAATAGAAATTTGAGATTTCAACTTTATTCGTTAATACATTGTAGGTGCAATATTATCAGAAGTTAGTAATATGTAAAAATAATTTTCGTTCAACTATTCTAATGATTAATATTAATGATTGCAAATATGCAAGTTTTGTAGACAAACTAACGGGACACCGCGAGTTTTAAAAAAATCAAGATTGCCATGTGTCCCTTTAAACATGGCGAGCCGAAGATGTTAAGTAACAACAAATTGTTTTTAAAGTTTTTAGTAAACGTGGAATTGGGCACATCAGGCTTTTTGTGTAAGAAACTAAAATTTTAAAAATTATGATTTTGATTCATGATGTTTTATTTTTGAACTTCAGCATTAATAAACAACTGTAATACTTTGAGATTGATGTTTTCTGGATTGCAGTTACTGTTAAAGATATTTTTATTAACACTTTTATTTGTACAGAGTGAGATAATAATAAAACTTAAAAACCACCAAACTTCTGTCCTTATATTCTTGAACATCCTAGTAAATAACCTGTTACTGATTTCAGTCTTATGTATAAGATAGAGGCCATGAAAAGAAATCTCCACCATTAAGGGGAGGGAGCGTAGAGACCGACCGCGGTTTCTTAATAGTGAAGATGTCTCTTTATAGACTCTATTCGGCTTAGTGTTTATCATATGTTTTATCGATAGTCTCTATATAGGTCACACTCTTCACCGCTTGTAGTAAAATCTTCATGAATAAATGGTGCAGGTATTTGAAAGTCTGAGACAACTGATTGGTTGAAAAAGCAAGGTAAACAATAAAGGAGGGTTTGATGTCTAATTGTATTATAAACTTGATTTTGCATCAATTATGAAAAAGCTACACAGCTTTACAAATCGTTCTCGATGGCGTGGATGATGAGGTTAGTGTTGTCTTGATTTGGCACAACCGCAGAACCCAAGTATCCATGTGACCACAGTAACCTCGCACATCGCCGAGACCGGGAATCGAACCCGTGTTGTATTGGTGAGAAATGAGTGTGCTATCAACTGTGCTACACTGATGCCATAATGGTCAATTCAGTCTTTTATGCTCGCCTGGGCCAATGGGGTTGAGTGATCTATTGTAACTGCTCTAGACCAGACGGTGTCCATATTTGCCGAATTGCCTTCTCCTCAGAAACCACTTTGCCAATTTTGACCAAACTTCTCATGGATGATCACTAGAAGATAAATCAACAGGTGACACTAAGACGAGTCTAATTTTCCCGTTTTGGAAAAAAAAAAAATTGTACTTTTCATTTTATTTTTTTTCATTTTTTTTTTCGTTTTTTTTCCCCTACTAGAATTCAGTGCAAGTTTTTCCCGCTATATTCGTTTGTTGTATCCTGCATTTGTTGTCATTCATTCAAGATAGACATGCTTGGTTATCTGAAGTATGCTATTAAACATGGATTTCGATAGGGATCTACGAAAAGTGGTGTTCGATTTTTGATTCTCTCCCACTTTTTTACTTAATTAAAGGGAATGTAGCGACACAGCCAAACAAGCTCTATTATTGAGAGTTCTGAAAAACTTGGGGAAAAGGTGAAAGAATTATCAAAATCGGATGATAAACTAAAAAGATATGACCATTTAAAGGTTGTTCTAAAACGAATATGGGAGCCGCCATTTTTAGAACTATGACATCATAGTTCCATATTACCATATATGGAATATTGATAAATACCATTTAAAACGAAGAAAATCACTGCAAATGAATGCATTGTTTACTGGTCATAAAAAGCATTACTGCCATTAAGTATTACATATTTTTCATACAGTTGCTGTCATTTTCCCCAATAAATCAGTAAATTTTCGTATTTATAAATATTCCATATATGGTCATTTAGAACCGTGATGTCATAGCTCTCAAAATGGCCGCTTCTATGTCCGTACCAACAGAAACTTCAAATGATCATATCTTCCTTGTTTATTATCCGATTTTGATAATTCTTTCACCATTATTCCAGTTTTTCAGAACTCTCAATAATATAGATGGTTTGGCTGTGTCGCTACATTCCCTTTAAAACGTCTACATTTTGCTTGTAATTTTTTTCTCTCAATTTCCCCCCCCGAGTAATTTTATTTTTATTTTATTTCGACCTCCTGACGTAATTTTTCCAGAAAAAATCCGTAAACCAATTTATTAAAAACAAGAGGCCTAAGTGGATATATAAGTATTTTTAAAATCAATGATGAGGTATTGCACATATTTGTTGTCAGCACACTTGTTAAACTTCTTATGTAAGCATGTATCTCGTAAACTACTTCACATAATGGATTAAAACTGCATGTATTCATCTATACTCATCATAAACAGCATCCTAGAGCAGGTTCTAACACTCTTAACTCGTGCTTTTGTTATACCTTTGCAAAATAAAGTTGGGTTGTGGAGGTGTGGGGTTGGCGGCGGGGTATATTATATTTAGTGCGTCCGTACGTCTGTCTGTAAACACGACCTTGTCCGCTCTATAACTTCAGACTTAAAGCCACCCTTTTGAAACTTAACAGGTAGATGGTCCATGACGACAGGGCGATCGCAATACAGTTTGGGTCAGTAGATCAAGGTCACTATATCTAAGACCTGATAATGAAACACATTGTTGGCTCTATAACTCTTCAAGACTTGTAGCCGCCATACTCATGAATGAACAGACAGGTGGACCGTCCATGGTGAGAGGAGGACAGTTTCGCATCTTGGGGTCGATAGTTTCAAGGCGAAGGTCACCATGACTTGATAATGAAAAAAACACTTTTCAGCTCTATCCTTCAGCTCTATAACTCAGATTTGGAGTCACATGCATGACACCTTCACAGGTAGACTGTCCTTGGTGAGAGGATGACAACTCCACATCTTGGGAGAGATAGGTACAGGGTCAAGGTCACCATGATCACTTTGTCCGCTACTTTAAGAATTGTAGCCACACTTACGAATGAAACCTTACAGGTCGACTGTCCATGGTGAGAGGATGTCCGCTATAAATGTTTGGTTAAATAGGTTGAAGGTCAAGGTCTTCATGACTTGTTAATGCAACCTTACAGGAAGACCATACATGATGCGAAGATTATACCTATACTGTTTGTGGTCAATAGTTTCAAGGTCAAGATCACCATGACAACTCTTCAAGACTTGTTAAACCTTGTTCAACCCCTCCCCACCCCACCCCAACCCCCCATACCCCCACCCCACTTCCCGTTTCAATATGTGTAGCCACATACACGGAACTGAGCAGGTAGACTGTCTATGGTGAGAGAATGACACCTTTATTGTTTGTGGTCAATAGGTCAAGGTCACCGTGACCTAATTATGAAAACCCTCCGCTCTATAAATCTTCAAGATGTGCAGCCAGGCGCATGTGTCAAGTTATTTATTAGTTCCTTAAACAGGCACACGGCTTTCTTGAAAAAGTTATCCAGCGTTTACTTGGGAGCCCTAATTTATTAATCCAGTATTTATTAATCCAGTATTTATTAATCCAGTATCGGTTTGACTTCGAATCTGGTTGCATAAAATTAAAACTAACAATGGATTTTTCTCAAATTTTCTTCGTTATTCTACCATAGATATTGGTGCACTATAATCAACAGATAGTAATATGAACTGTTCATATAGTTATTACTACTGATTTTCAAATATGCAAGCTATGTAGAACAGCCAACGCGACGTCGCAAACATCAATATTGCCGTGTGTCCCTTTAACTCTGGTTATAATGGGAAACATTTCTAATTCGTAATTCGTACAAAAGATGTCCACACAAGACAAAAGTCAATTAAACAAAAAAAACATGGTTACTATTGAAGGCTGACCTGTGTGCCTAGTAGTAGAATTACTTGGGTCAATCAACATTATATAGATCCGGAGTATCAAGCGACACACCCGTACATTATATACATCTGGCACTCTGGTGTTCCGTACATTATATACATCTGACACTCTGGTGTCCGGTGTATCAAGTGGCACACCAGTACATTATTTACATATGACACTCTGGTGTCCTGTAGATCGAATGACACACCTGTACATTATATAAATATTGCACTGTGGTGTCATGTATATCAAATAACATACCTGACATTATATACATCTGGCACTCTGGGGTTCCGTACATTATATACATCTTGCACTCTGATGTCCGGTGTATCAAGTGGCACACCCGTACATTATATAGATCTGGCACTCCGGTGTCCTGTAGATCAAATGACACACCTGTACAGTATATACATCTGGCATTCTTGTGTACATTATATTACATATATTTGCTCTCTGGTGTCCCGTATTTATATACATCTGGCACTCCGGTGTCCCGTATATTATATATACCTGACATTCTGTCGTCCCATAACTTACGTACCTCTGGCATTCTGTCGTCCCGTACCTTACGTACATCTGGCATTCTGTCATCCCGTACCTTACGTACATCTGGCATTCTGTCGTCCCGTACTTTACGTACATCTGGCATTCTGTCATCCCGTACCTTACGTATATCTGGCATTCTGTCGTCCCATACCTTACGTACATCTGGCATTCTGGTGTTCGGTGTATCAAGGGTTATATTTATCATACTTTATACATCTTAAAGATAAATTCTTTGTCACTTTGATATTTACTTAACAGTAAATAAAAGTATGGATGGTGTACTTCATCGCACGTGCAAATTGAGTAAACGTAGGATCTATGTTAAACATAATTAGATTCTTTCATTTGATAGTCGACGGGTAGCAACCCGGATATTCCCACCCCTCCCACCAATATGTTACGAGTGCTCTGTAACACCGAATCAGCTATATACGGTGTTACAACACCGTATATAGCTCATTCCGTATATAGCTCACCAGTGAGCTTTATATGTAGGCATATAGCTCACATTTTCTACGTATATAGCTCACACCAAAGTAAGATTTATACGGTGAAAAGGCATGGTCATTCCGTATATAGCTTATCACCATCTAAATACAAAATTAGTTAAAATAGGAAGCTTGTATGAATCTCTCTCGAGTCCGCTCCCGGGCGAAATCGAACCCGTGACCTCCGGAGTGAGAGGCCAACACTCTTACCACTGAGACATCTCACCCTCTATATATATTTTTGATGCTTATAACTTCACAACTGTAAAATGCAGTTCTCAGAAAAAGTGTTTTATGTGAACGATCTAGTCTAAAGACAATGTTTCAGTACCAGAGTTCGATACCGTTAAGAACAAATCGGTCTGACCAACGAAACTATCTGGTATTTTCAACCGATACCATTTGTAATTTACGACCGAGTTTCCTGATATACTTAAATGACAATATTTCATTAATTTCTTCACGCACTGCACGCTCTTCACGTACTGCATGCTCTTCACGCACTACACGCTCTTCACGCAATGCATGCTCGTCACGCACTGCACGCTCTTCACGCACTGCATGCTCTTCACGCAATGCACGCTCTTCACGCACTGCACGATCTTCACGCAATGCACGCTCTTCACGCACGGCTCGCTCTTCAGGCACTCCACGCAAAAAAATCTGTGCCAAGCAAAGAAAAAAACAGTTCACTCAGGAAGGGGTAAGTTCTTCATCATCAACAGCAATAACACCAACCAGGGGCGTAGCGTGGCCAAAATTGAAGTTACTCACGATACCTAAACGCCTACTTTGCGGACGCCTATTAGGACTTGCGCCCGTCCCCATAAACCTATAATAATGCTGCAACTAAGTTGCGGGGGGTTTGGGTCCTCCCCAAGAAAATTTGGGTTAAGGGTAGTCTTAAATGGTGCATTCTGGTGTAATTCCAGGCATATTTTGTAATACTATGTCATGACACTTTGACCATTGTAGAAAATGAAGAATAGACCTGAACCCTCCTAAAGCTTACGATCTTATTGCATTTTTCGAGTTTTAAATCTTTC
Source organism: Cyrtodaria siliqua (assembly GCA_037043455.1). Taxonomy (NCBI): domain Eukaryota; kingdom Metazoa; phylum Mollusca; class Bivalvia; order Adapedonta; family Hiatellidae; genus Cyrtodaria; species Cyrtodaria siliqua. Next base: position 22,479 of record JAWPHD010009817.1, on the reverse strand, counting down.
AATTTTTCAGACATTGATTGTAAAGTTTACTCACGTGAGTAAATGAGTATGACACGCTATACCGCTTAATATTACAAAAATACAACATAGTGCAACACGTCTTTATCTTTAATATACTTTTACAAGTCATATATCTTAAACTATACTTTAATCATATTAGAGCAGTAAAAATACACTTTTAGGTAAAAGAAATTGGCACAGAAATGGTTTTAACTGATTCTGGTTCCAAAAATTATGGAAAAAAATATATCCAAAGTCCTCATCTCAAATCACGTGCTAAATATGTTATTTTGGGGCAAAAAGATGTAAAATAATGAAAAAATCACCTTTTTTGGGAATAATTAAAAAAATATATAATTAAACAGTAAAAAATACAGTTATATTGTAAATAATGCTTGTTATAGACAAGACAATCAGAATGTATGATCAATTTGACCAAATAAATAGACAGACTCTCAATTTTGGGATAAAATGGTGAAAAAAGTGATAAAATCACCGATTTTTGGAGATAAAATACTAAATTAAATCTGTGTGTAAATATCATATTTTTGTTTTTGTATTTTACTATTTATGTTGTTCTCTATCAGATATCTAAAATACAATTCACAACTCAAGTTGAAAGTGTACTTTTTTTGAGGTTGAAAGTTTAATGAAAATTGGAAAAAATCAACGATTTTTGGGAACATAATTTTATAATGATATTTACGTATTAATGTTAAATTAAGTAAGATATCCAACTTTTTATAATAGATATACTTGTTTGATCTCACTAAATGTTTTAGATTTCATAACAGTAGATTTGTAGGTAAATTATTTCAGATAATCTCCCTTAATTGAAATGTATTTGATTTGATAGAGTACCTTTCCTTAAAAGTTTGCCGCTCTTTTTGACAACACATGTTTTGGTACTGAGTGAAACACCAATTCAGTGAACTGATACACACTTGATGGAGCTTGTTATACAGTTACATAGATGACAAGTATGTATATGATAAAACATAATTTTAAAGGTAGTAACATATCTGTGTGCTGCTTAATTAAGATTATTGTTATAAATGTGAAGCAACACGTATTAGCCCGAGTGATGAAACCTGTACTCAACATTGCATTTTATAAATGACCAGGCCAAGAAATTCGAGGTAACGCCAATCCTTACATTTGACCAACCTCTAGGGTGGAAAGCCCTGAACATCGTTCTATCAGAACCTAGTAACAGCGACCTGCAACACATTGTGCTCAGATTGGGAGGACTGCACATGGAAATGAGTTTCCTAGGCTGTATTGGTCATATGCATGCACATGCTAACAGGCAAAGCCATATCACAAGCAGTTAGAGGCCACAACCTTGTAGATATGGCCCTGTATACGTTAATGGCCGCCAAAGTCTTTAATATTGACATATGTAAGAACAAACCGAGTGGTGAAATTGAAGGTGACGAAACAAATGACGGAGCCGAGTTCAAAGGCGGTTCTGAAAATGATGAGACATGTAATGTTGGACTGGAAACAAATAAGAAGGAAAGTACCTCTGACGAGCAAGTTAACGTATCTGTGGACACGGAAAATCACCTAATCGAGACAGCAGAATTGTTTGCTGAAGAAACATATAGACATGAATGAATAGGCATTGACAATGATATCGAGTGTGCATTGATTGTGTTTGATCAGGTTCTTGCAGGTGAGTTAGATGTTGAATCTGCATGTTCATCTGCTGTAGTAGAGCGCATAAAAGAGAGAGTAGATACGCACCGTAGTAAATTAAAACAAAGTCGCACATCAAGATTGTGGCTTCAATACTTGGAGATGGTTGATATGATATTTTAAGGCAGAACGATCTGGCAACTGGAAGCTCCATTTACAGGCAGTATTAGATATGTTACTCTATTTCACAGCATCTGACAATTTATATGCGGTCGGCACACGTATACCTTGCAAACATGCTAGCATTAGAAACAAGTAGTCCTGATGTGTACAGGTACTTTATGGAGGGGTATCATGTACTAAGACAATGCAGTTGATTTTGGGCAGGACTCTTGACTGATTTAGTCATAGAACAAATGCTCATGAGAAGTTTGAAAACAACTGATGGGCTAACACGAGGAAGGGGAATGACAAACACAGAGGATGCTGTGGGAACTTTCTCGTCCCGCTTGCTCAGAAATCAGCGAAGCTATGCAACAAGTATCAGGAACAGAATTCATCACCAGTGACCAGCATAAAGATATTCAAACGCACGGCAACAGAGAGACAAGAAAGACACGAACATTCTAATAGAATATCTCAGTGAAGGAGACCCCTTTAATAAGGATCCTGAGCTAAAAAGTATATCAAGTGGAGTTGTTTCTGATGGTAGATGATGCGAAAGCTGTTAGGATCAAGATTCTAGACAAAATGGCTGGAAGCACTGTTATGGAGTTTGCTTTCAAGCGAAAAGATCAAATAAAAACAATGTCGGATACGGCTGGTATGAAAATAGGCGATGACGTTGTCAAGGTAGACTCGCAACTATTATTTCAACGGCTTGTTTCTGCGGCAAGAATCACTCCCAGAAGACAAATTGGATTCGCTATTCTCTTATGAGTTATGCACTTACCCTCCAGCAATATTTGAAACCCCGCACTTGCTGAGAGAGGCTGATAAGCCAGCATTGGCAGAAGCTATACAAGATAAAGTAAAACCACAGTGAAAGACCCACTGGTGAAATGAAATATATACTTGATGGCGGTTGCCTTTTGCAACGGATTCCTTGGCCAAAATCTAACAGCTATGGTCAAATATGTGGAGCATGTTACAAAGAAGTATGGAAAAGCGACTGTGGTATTTGATGGATATGACAATGTTCCAAGTACTAAAGACACAACACATCTGAGGCGAACAGGGGTTGCGTTGGGACGGAAGTTAAATTCACTGAGACAATGATCATGAGAGGAAAGAAAAGCAAGTTCCTCACAAACAAGAAAAACAAACAAAGATTTATTAATCTTCTAAGTGATAAGTTGCAAAATGCAGGTATTGAAACTGTACACTCTTCAGACGATGCGGATCTTCTTATGGTAAAGACAGCTGTGACCTACTCCTTAACAACGCAGACGTCATTAGTTGGAGACGATGCATATCTGTTGATACTGCTGTGTTACTATACGGTAACACTTCAGAAGGAATAGGTACATATATGGAAAAGCACAGTATGGAACATTCAAGACACAAAACGTAGATTGGGTGAAGAAATATGCTCTAATATACTGTTTCTTCATGCAATTCTTGGCTGCGACACAACAAGGATATATGGAATTGGAAAGAGTACTGTTCTGAAAACGTATGAAAACAACTCGTATTTTCATCTGGTTGCAGATATGTTCAACAAAACACCAAACGAAGTATCTAAAGAGGACATTATTGCATCTGGAGAGACTGCATTACTGTGTCTATATAAGAGTAATTCGCAAGAAGGACTGGACAAACTACGTGTTCATAAATTCGCCGAAAAGGTTGCCAAAAGCACAAGTTTTGTAGACCCCAAAATGTTACCCCTTTCACCAGGGGCTGCAAAGTATCATAGTCTACGGGTATTTTATCAAATACAGGACTGGAAAGGTAATGAAGATGGGTAAATACCGGTTGAATGGGGCTGGGAAATACAAGATAACTCCATGAAGCCGCTTAAAATGGACAAATCACCTGCCCCGGAATTCCTTCTGAAGGTGATAAGATGCTCGTGCAAAACAGGATGCAAAACGACCAGCTGTAGTTGTAAGAAAATGGGATTAGATTGCAGTACAACATGTAGTTGGTCTAGAGGAGTAAGTTGTGAGAATTCGGCACGACCCGAAATAGACAGTGATTAAAGTGAGTTCCGTTGGCTACATGTAAAATACAAACTGATAAATCAACATACCTACCCTTCTATGTCTATGACAACTAAGATTATATTTTGAAGTCTACTGATTACACATGAAGTGTTGCTGGACTCAACAATCCTAACGTAATTATATATACAAATGCAGAAACGACTTGAACAAGTATTATTTAGTTAGTACGGAAATTGATTACAAGAAAAAAAAGATTTTGATTTTATACTTGGTGTATTCCTAAAATCAGCGATTTTTCTTCATTTTTACAATTTATCTACCCCAAAAATATTATATTTAGAATGTGATTTCAGAGGAGGATTTTGGATATATTGTTTTCTATATCTTTGGGAACCATAATCAGTTAAAATAATGTCAGTGACAATTTATTTGAATTTATGCTATTTTTTATTAATCTTATCCTAAAACCATTAAAAATTTATTTATTTTAAAAAAAAAAGAGAAGTTTTTGGACCCAAAAACAGGTTTTGATATATAATTATACTTTTTTTCCATTTAAACTTAATATTATGTAATATTAACAATAACATTTCATATATAAATACATGTTTTACTAATATTCTGAATGGATATAAATTTATTCCAGAAAATAGTGATTTTCTTCACTTTTTTGACTTTTTACCCCAAAAAATCATATTTAGCACGTGATTTGAGATGAGGACTTTGGATATATTTTTTTGTATATTGTTTCGAACCAGGATCAGTAAAAATAATTTCTGTGCCAATTTCTTTTACCTTAGGCTATATTTAAGGCTAAAATGACCTGCCTATATATTTAGACGTTCATGTATCATAATCATACAAAACGAAATATGAGTATAATTGGAACATTTTCAGTTTTTAAAAGAGTAAGCTTTATTCGGAATCAAGGCACATGCCCTCAGTATATAGCTTATCGTGAGTTTTAAATATGCGGAGACGAGCTCCGTATATAGCTCACCTTGAGCTTTATTGCTCCGTATATAGCTCACTGGTGAGCTATATACGGAATGAGCTATATATGGTGTTACAGTGCTCATTAGTTATATTGCACATTAGCAAATTGATATTTATATATCTGTATATTATCTTTCAGAATAATTGATATTGATGAAGAATATGCTGTTATATATGTTATATTTAATAATTGTTTAATAAATAAAACTAACAATATGCTTATTTTAGTTCTATGACAGTAACGTTACCCTAAATAACTTATACTGTGTTGATGAGCCGTTAAACAACATTCAATTACTTAAGGCAGAGCGTTAGTATCATGCATAATAGTGACAAAAACACAAATGCAACTTGCAATGAAATTCCTAGATGGCTTGCGGAACGTCGGTGGTTCTACCCAGGTGACCGCCCGAGCTCGAAAATTGCCTGGAGGGGCATCTGCGGTCTTAAGCTTCCTCCATCAATTATTGTCTTGGATGCACATTGTGTTCCAAATTAAAATTAGGTCTCATTCTAACCAGATGTTATGTCTGAGACGCACGCTCACCTATAATTAACCCTATGATGGAATACTGAAGAAAACTAAATGCATGCGGGTTTGAATGAATGAATGAATGGATGATGTTTTACGGCACGTCGACACATAAATAGGTCATAGTGTGTGCAAAAACTGATGAAAGATGAAGAAATGAAGTAGTTATTAAAAAGTAATGTAAACATATAAAGATAAAACTATTTACAAATAAGGGATGATATGAATGAATGAATGGTGTTTTACGGCACGTCGACACATAAATAGGTCATATTGTGCGCAGAAACCGACGAGATATGAAGAAATGAAGTAGTAATTAAAAATCAATGTAAATATATAAAGATAAAACTACATGTATTTACAAATAAGGGATGATATGGCAGTAATATAAACTATATATGTAAAGCAACAAATGCCCGTCTACGGGTATAAAAATAATTAAATATATATATAAGAACAAGTTATAATAATTTATATAGTCTGATCTAAAACAACACTAAATTCTGTAGTATCAAATAACTCTTTCAAAGTATTAACATTGTAGTACCTTTCACGCATAGGAGTATGAACATTGTAGTACCTTTCATGCACAGGATCAAAGTCTACATGCAGGTTTGGAGTCAAACTGATACTGAAATATTGAACTGAGATGTTTATTTTGCTGCTTGATAACTACTTCAACACTGTCGAATTTCCCTTTTTACCGAATAATCAGACACTTAACCGCTCAGATAAGTGATGTAATTCATCTGGAAACAATTATTATCTCCCTTTGATTAATAAAGTAGATTGCATCAGAATATTTACAAAATTAAATAAGTTTTAATATAAACATAAGTTTAACGAGCAGAGTGGCTAAGTGGAAGCGTGCTGGGCCCATAACTTAGAGTCCGAAACCTCGCTCTGCTAAATATGTTTCATTTACTACTGGTTGGTTAAGTTGAATCAGGAGCACAGGCAGACGGCGCGTACCATATGGTATAAAAAGTATGTATTTTTTTTTTTTTTTTTTTTTTTTGTTACATGGAAAACCAAGTAGAACAGTTTACAGTATGTATAAAGAGTATGTATTTTTTTATTTATTTATTTTTACATGGAAAACCAAGTAGAAGAGTTTACAGTATGTATAAAGAGTATGTATTTTTTTATTTATTTTTTTTTACATGGAAAACCAAGTAGAACAGTTTACAGTATGTCACTGAAAACATTTGTATGGGGGGTAGTAGAGAAACAGATGGGAAGTGGGTAGTAGAGCAGGGGGAGGGTAGAAGAGTGGGGTAGGGTGTGGGCGGGTTATATATTTAAACCTATGGTAGAATAACGGTTTATATTTTTAAAACTCCATATTTTGTTACCTGAGGTGTTGTTTTTAATGCGTGATAACACGATTGCCATATGTTTCTTTAAAGGGAATGTAGCGGCACATCCAAACAGAACTTGTATTGAGAGTTCTGAGAAACTTGCAAAAAGGCGAAAGAATTATCCAACTCGGATGATAAACAAAAAAGATAATGACCATTTGAAGGTTGTATTAAAATGGATATGGGAGCCGCCATTTTGAAAACTATGATGTCATAGTTCCATAAGACCATAATTATATGGAATAGTGATTACTATCATTTAACGCAAAGCAAATCATTGCAAATGAATGAAAACTCCTTAACTGGGCATATACAGCATTATTGAAATTAGTTATATATATTCTTCATACAGTTACTTTACCCTCTATAAATGAGTAAATTTTCATATTTATCAATATTCCATATATGGTGATTTAGAACTGTGATGTCATAGCTCTAAAAATGGCGGCTTCCATATCCGTTTCAACAGAACCTTTAAACGATCATATCTTCTTTGCTTATCATCCGATTTTGATAATTTTTTCACCCTTTTCCAAGTTTTTCAAAACTCTCAATAATAAAGATTGTTTGGCTGTGTCGCTGTATTACCTTTAAGCCAATAAACAGTCAATTGACCGCTCAGATAAGAAATTAAGTCATTCGGATAGTATTCGTATTGCCCTTCAATCAATAATGGTGACTGCGTCATAAAAGTTAATATAATTGTATACTGTTATTGTATACCTATACATTGTCGAGCAGAGTGGCGCAGTGGAAGCGTGCTGGGCCCATAACCCAGAGGTCCGAGGATCGAAACCTCGCTCTGCTAAATGTTTTATAATTTATTTTTATAATACACCAATACTGACAAAGCACTTATAACTAAGTTAATATAATTCATGTCGTATAACCACTGCGTGTAAACCCGGTATCAGCGCAAATGGATTCTCTACTAAAACCAGTCACGGTTACTCATCGACAATGGTATTGGTTTCGTCACGAATAGTCAAAGATTCTCAACGATGTCTGTTTACAAACAAGGAATTTGAATGGAAATGGTAAGCATTTTGCTTTTTAGAGAGTTTTTCACGCGAAGTACATCCTTATATACGCTAATATGAGTTAACTAATTATGTCTAATAAAGTGTTTTGCATAGTTTCTATATAAACCACATTGTATACATCAATTTATAAAGTGAATGAATTCTTAAAAACTTCAAAACGTATAGCACTTTCATACATTATGGTTTATGAAAACATGTATACAAACCTGTAGAAAATAATAATCAGTTCATATTAGGGTTAAAAAGAACTGTTTAAAAAAAATGCATGTCACGTTTTCTCCCTGAAAGTATCACGGCGTTTCGAAGACAACATTTTTAATATAACGGTTACTCAACAACGATTTTTCTCTTTTTAGATTCTAACTAGCAGATGCAAACATTATTCTCTGTGGTTTTTATCATGTACATACGCGGTTAGGCAATGTATCGAAAGTCACAGGGATAGGGAAAAACAATAATATAGACAGTTGAATCAAATATCAAACTATTCCATTTAACATACACGTAAACGATACATAGTGTGGTTCATACCAACTGTATGAGTCTACGTGCGTACACTTAGCTGCCTACTGTTCAGTAGGAGAACAATTTAATGTGTCGTATTGCCTTTGTAAGCACCATTTGTTGATATCGCCTATTCTAATAGGTGATATCACCAAATGATGTTATTAATAAAAGCCAATATGGCCTTCCATACATCAATTCATGCGGCTTGTGTAGGCTAGTGTCAAAGACTATTGTGACGCTATTAAATCTTCATATATCCGTCATACCCATCATTTTTTTTTTTAGTATTCCATAATTATGTTTTTATTGTAGTGTGTAACAACATACTACCAGTTTGTAGTCACAGGTGTACACGTTAAAGGGGGAAAGAGCATGAAATGAGACATTTGGAGATAAATACAAAACATATTGCAGTCTCGATTTGATTGAGACATGAACGGCAGTGAAAAAAGCTTGCTACCGTTTACGCCCTCTAGCCCCGGGTTGAGCATTATAATTAACCTTTCGATTTATTAATCCAGTATCATTTTGACTTTAAACATACTTGCATATATTTAAATGCAATGTTGATTGTTCAACATTTCTTCGTTATTCTATCATGGGTTTGAATATATTACTGATGAAATTTAAGCAACAGTTAGTAATATACAAACACAATTTGCCTTATACTACTCTTTTTATAACTATTGACTATATCACTATAACTATTCTTATAATTAATATTAATGATTAAACAAATGCATTTTTTATGTAAAAAACCTAAGCTTGTCTAAACTCGATTGCCGTGTGTCCCTTTAAGGTGGACTCATCACTTCCATCTTCCGTAGATGTACTAACATCTACTTCCTTTATGAAGAAGAAGAAGACTTTATTCATCAATCAATAGGCCAGAGGCCCGTGAGACATAGTTTACATTCATACAAGCAATTGACATAGCAAGATAACAAACAGCATTTTTAGTAATATGAATATATGCTATATACACAATTTATGACAGAAAATAAGCGCAGAAGAAATAAACGGAGAAGGTGAGAAACAGCCTTTCAAATTATATTGCCACTATGAAGATAATCTGTATTGATATTCTACTATCTATACTATCATATATAGTTTATATTACAGTATAATCAACGATAGGTGATAGCCGTTTTTGTTTGTAAATACCACAATGCTCTCTACTATTTATTTGATTTCCAAAGTTCTACAAAAACAAAACAAAATCACACAAAAAACAACATTATGATCAGTGTACAAAAGTAAAAGGTAAAACGTTTTAACTGTGTATACAGACATGTAACAATCTGAGATTATTCTACAAATGATACTATGAATGTTGTATTTTTCTGAGTTCAAATGCTTTGAAGATGTAAACACTTAATTTCTTTTTTACATTATGATTTTGAGTTTCGAACAGTAATTTTAATTTATACATGCTTGGTCTAGTCCAGTAGAAGCGGTTTATATACGTTTTACGCAAATCATTATACAGTAAGCATTCTAATAAAACATGATATTCGTCCTCTATTTTTTGACAAACAGTACATAATCTGTTTTCGACCTGCATTCTCGGTCTTTGCCATCTGCCAGATTCTATACACAAATTATGAGAAGAAACAATAAGTCTCGTCATAGCGATTCTAAATTTAGGTATATTAAGAGTACTAAGAAAATGTTGAGTACCAAATGTAACAACTTCTCTAAAAAATACAGCTCTGGTTGAATTATCTATACGAGTTTGCCACGTTTGTAAGCTTTTATCATATAAACGTTGTTTAAATATACTTACGAAAACATGTTTATTGCCAACATTTTGTTGGAGCCAAACATCATGAAACCCTAACCTTGATAATAAATCTTGTACACGTGTAACCCAAGATACTTTATTTGGGTATAAATCAGCATCTATTTTAAGCATATTATATATAAGTTTACAATACTTTTGGTCATTAATGTTAACAATTTTCAACCAAAATTTAATTATTCTAATATATCTAATATCTATGCTAAATCTGCCAAGAATACCATATACAAAGTCATTTTGAGTAGAACGTTTAACACGTAAAACATTTTTACAATAAATAGTGTGTATTCTCTCAATATTATCTGAACTTTGAAATCCCCAAACTTCGGAGCCATAACATAAAATGGGTAACACAAGTTTATCAAATAAATCTAATCTGTGTGACACAGAAATATCTGTAAATTTCATTAAACATTTGTTTAACTTAAATATTGCTTTCTGTGCTTTACCAGCTAAACTTAATTGTGTTTCATTAAAGGAGCCACCTTGACTAAAGACAATGCCAAGATAGGTCAAAGATTTAACGATTTCAACTGGAGAGTTATTTAACATGAAAACAAGATTTCTGGGTAAAAGTCCAGCTTTTCTAAATATAATTATTTTTGTTTTGTTAACATTAACCTTAAGTTTCCATTTTGTACAGTAAATAGCTAAAATATCTAACCCTTTCTGTAAACCAATTGATGATTCTGAAAATATCACAATATCGTCAGCGTATAACAGCAAAAATAGTTTGGTCATATACGTATCAACACCATCAAAATTGTTCAATATAAAATGTTCTTCAATGTCATTTAGAAACATTGAAAACAGAAACGGTGATAAACATTCGCCTTGCCTCACACCTAACATACATGAAAAATCATTGCTTAACATATTATCAAATTTTACACGTGTTTTAATATTTCATACATACTTTTGATGACTGTAAGGATCTTACCTCTTACACCAAATTTAATTAACTTAGTCCATAAAGTGTTCCTTTCTACATAATCGAAAGCTTTGCTAAAATCTATAAAACTACAATACAATTTTTTACCAGTGTTAATAATGTGTGTAATCAAACCATGCAGTACGAATATATTATCTATGGTACCCATTTCCCTTCGAAACCCGGCCTGTGCTTCCAAATAAACATTGTAATTTTCGGCCCAATCGTTCAATCGATTATTTAATATTCTTGTAAATAATTTACCTAAAACACTTAACAGTGTTATACCACGATAATTAGTAGGATCGTCAATGGCTCCTTTCTTATGTAAAGGTATGATATATCCTTCAGACCAGGTACTTGGGAAAATACCATTATCTAATATAGAGTTAAACAATGAAAACAAAAATGGCATTAATCTGTAAGTGCCATTTATAAAATATTCATTCAAATAATTACCTGGTCCGGCACATTTACCATTCTTTAACTGCTTAATAGACTTTAAGATTTCATCAGTTGATATAACTACATCTAATTCTTTAAACATAATATCAAACTCTTCGTTTACAAAACGTTCGTTGAAATATAAAACATCATCATCTGGATTAAAAAAGTGATCATCGGGATTATTAACAGCTTTAAAATATTCTTCAAACTTCGACAATGGTATATTTGGATGTTTAACATGAGAAGTATCTTTAAGCATGTTCCAGTACAGTTTGGCATTTTTTGTTTTATTTCTTTCAAGAATATGAGTTTGATTATCATATGCATACGGAAGACCTTTCCTGAAAAGAAACCTCCATCACACTCTCAAACATACTGGTATCTACGATTCCCTCCATTAATCAACCCTGTAATTATCGCAGAAAATCCGTGACACTGTAAGGGAGAAGCCGTGACATTGGAATTACAATGGTCTGGACACCGTGAAAGATTTATACAATGGCGTTGTTATGCCGAATAACTACATACTACAGGCAGTATTGACTTTTCGTCGCGCAACCGTGACTGGTTTTCGTCGAGAATCCATTTGCGTTGATATCGGGTTTACCCCTAGTGATAACATGACATATAAACAAAATGATTGATCTATATAATGTATGGTTTCGTCGCTTGGTACCCCGGACACCAGACACAGTGCCAGTTCTACATAATATACGCGGTGCCTCATGATACTCCGACAATAGCACTTGATTAATATAATGTTTGAGCCATAACCCAAACTTTACCTAGTGAGAATCAAGTGTTTGTGCTCGTGATCCTCCAAGTGAATATTCAACACTAATCTTGTGTTGTTGTCTTGGGAGGACATTTTGTTCCAAATTAGAAATATATTTCATTTAACCAGACTTAAAGGGACACGCGGCGATCTTGAAGTGTTTGAAATGGGTGTCTCGACTTATATATCCAGAATCATGTTTACTTTTAAACTGGTTACATTTAAATAAATAAAAAAAATAAGTATTCACTTTTCCGTCATGTTTTACTTTAAGTTTTAAAGGGGTTGATGCACTATTTTCAAACAAGGTTTATTTAAAAGGGCTCTGAAAAACTCGAAAAAAGCTGAAAGAAATGTCAAAATGCCATAAAAAACAAAGAAGATATGACCTATTGAAAATGTGCAAAGAAACATAAATGGAGACGGCCAACTTTGAACGATGACGTCATCGCGCCTTTTTACCATATATGGAGTAGTGACAAAATGTCTTTTAAAGCAAAGAAAATCACTGTAAAGAAAAAATAAGCATAAAATGTATACATTTCATATCTGTATATTTAGATTTTAATCAATTTGCACGGATTTTCTTTGCTTCAAAATGTGTTTTGTCTATAAACAATTTATAGAAAAAAGGCGCGATGACGTCATCGTTCCAAGATGGCCGCCTCCGTTTATGTTCTTTGCAAATTTTCAATCGGTCATATATTCTTTGTTTTTTGTGGCATTTTGATATTTCTTTCAATTTTTTTTCGAGTTTTTCAGAGTCCTTTTAAATAAATCGTGTTTGAAAATAGTGCATCAACCCCTTATATTACTGGTGCAATAATATCAAAATTGAATAATATGCACATACAAGGTGCTTATTAATATTCTTATAATTAATATTTATGATTGAACAAATGTACGTTATCCAGAAAAACAAGTGGGACGCCGTGAGTTTTAAAAAAATCAAGATTGTCGTGTGTCCCTTTAAGGGGACAAACGGCACCTGACATGTAATAACGAAGAAAATTTGAAAAGTTTCAATAATACCTTTTAATTAGTTATATGCTAGCAGGTAAAAAGTCAAACTGCTACTGGATCATTGAATTGATGTGTTAATTTTAACGTTTGGTAACAGATTGCTGTGTGCCCATTTAACGCAATACTCTGTCACTTGACCGTTCAGATAAGACATGTAATTCATTTCGAAAAACATTCTTATCTCCCTTTAATCAATTATATTATCTGTAAATATTTTTAAGAACTATGAAAACTTGTTATTGTGTCATCCAAGGCCATTCATTTATAATTAGTAACATACAGAAGTTTCTGGATGAGTAAATATAATGCTGATGTTTACATTTAACATCACATGATGTTGTTGTTTGAAAATAAGACGTTCTATAACAGTTTAATTGCAGCATTTTGTGGTTATTTTTTGTTCAGTATCTGGCTCAATATTTTGATTGAGAATTCAGTATAAAGTGGAAATATTAGATGCTTCGAATTAAACATATATTTTGAGAGGATAACAATTATTGTGCTCAAAACTAAAAGTGACATTGGATTATTTGGACTATTGTGAATAATTTTTAAACCAGGAAAGACATAAGCTAAAATTGGATTAAAAGACACTTGACAGTTTAGATTAAATTTGCCAATTTTATTTGGAATTATTCTTCTACGGATTTTAAAGAAATATTGGATTCGTTTTATGAATTTTCTGTAAGTGAATATTTTTCATTGTAATATTTGAATACATTTGTTGATTATTTTTTAAAAACAGTTGCTGCTGGTTTTTCTTCCTTTGTTGTTACATTTTACTCGTAACAAATGGCATTGGTTCTAACTTGATTGCATAAGAAAAATGATAAAACAAAAAAAATCAGTTCCGCTACAAATACAAGTTCTACGAAAAGAGTGGCGCATTGGAGCGTTCTGGGCCTATAACCTGGAGGTCCAAGGATCCAGACCTCGATCTGCTATTTGTTTCATGTATGGATATGTGGTTTTTGATACCCCGGACACCAAAGTGCCAGAGATATAATGTATGGGTGTGCTGCTTGATACCCAGGTCATCAGTGGGCCAGATCTGTATAACGTACGAGTGTGTGGCGTGATACTCCGGACACTAGAGTGCCAGAGTTATATAAGGTATGGGTGTGTTACTTGATACGTAGGGCATTAATGTGCCAGATCTATATAATGTACGAGTGTGCGGCTCGATACCCTGGACACCAGAGGTCTAAGCCAATGCCTTATCCAGTGACTTATCCAGTGACTTACCGAGGCTGCAATATTTAGCAGAGCGAGGTTTCGATCCTCGGACCTCTGGGTTATGGGCCCGGCACGCTTCCACTGCGCCACTCTGTTCGTTGGTTTATATGTATACAGTAACAGTATATAATTATAATAACTTTTTCTGATGCAATCAAATTTATTGATTGAATGGCGATTAGAATAACTTTCGAGAGGCACCACGACCGGTGTCCGGGATATCAAGCTTTTGTTTTTGCGTGTTTGTATGGTGTTTTACGTCATTTTCAACACATGTAAGGTTATATATGACGGTCGATTTTTTGTGGTGGAGGCAGACCATCCACTTTTCCTGGGTAGAACCAGAACTGTAAACCTCTCGCGACTAAACTGACAGTTATGCGGTTTGTCAGTATTGATGTCTTCTAAAAAATAAATTATAAAATATTTAGCAGAGCGAGGTTTCGATCCTCGGACCTCTGGGTTATGGGCCCAGCACGCTTCCACTGCGCCACTCTGCTGGTTGATGTTGAGCTATACAGTAACAGTAAATACGCTAATTGTAATAACTGTACTGACGCAGTCAAATTTATTGACTGAAGGGCGATAAGAATACTTTGCGAAATATCTGTGCGTCAAGTGACTGATTATTGCGTGACTGATTAAAAGCAACACCTCAGTTATTAATCCAGTATCTATTTTATTTCAAACCTGGTCGCATAAAATTAATTTAAAGGTAAAAAAGTGGAAGTTTTAAAAATATACAAATCGTTATTCTACCATAGGTTTAGATATATTATTGGAGCAATATAATCTAGTATCACTACTTGTTTTGAACTATTAGATTCAAATATTTATTAATAATGAATTTCCAATATCAAGTTATGTAGAAAAACAAATAAGACGCCACGATTTTTTAAAAAAATCCAGACTGCCGTGCGCCCCTTTAATGAGATAAGGTATCAAGTGGCACACCCGCACAATTTGTTGTGAAGTATGATGTGTCACACACTCATACACTTAGACTGGTATCAGTCTATAAATTAGACTATAAATAATAAATTTAGACAAATTGAACTATACAAGTTATAAGTGGAGATATTTGCCTCTTTCAGTGCTAAGGAAATTCTATATTGATAGGTTATAGTTAAAATGTTATAATATTAAGGACATATGCCAGTCTATCATACACTTTAAAGATCTAGATCTATAAAGACCTAGATATCATCTACGTTCGTTTCATAAAATTGCGCTTTAACCCTAAACCCGCTATATATATATAATGGACTGTTCTTTCTTTGAATTAAGACCACTTGTGTGACAAAGGCGAAATGACTGATCAGCAGCCAGACATTGCAAACCCTTATTTACTCGTAGGCTGATCAGGTCGTGCTTAGAGGGTTAAGGGTTTATGTTTATGCTAATTTAAAAACAAAAATACAAAATATTTAGCAGAGCGAGGTTTCGATCCTCGGACCTCTGGGTTATGGGCCCAGCTTCCACTGCGCCACTCTGCTCGTTAACTTATGTTTATAGCTTAACTTATTTAATTTTGTAAATTTTCTGATGCAATAAAATTCATTGAGTAAAGGGAGATAAGAATATTATCCGATTGAATTACAGTTCTTATCTGCGCGATCAATTGACTGATTATTGATTAAAAAGAGATATTCGGCAATGTTGCTTATTAGTTCAATATTTCAGTATAGGTTTGACAGTTCTACCCAAAAAAGGTGGGTGGTCTGCCTCAAACCACAGACCTAATAACAAATTAATTATTAATATGTCTGTGCTCAAACCACAAAAATCGACCGTCATATATAACGTGTTGAAAATGACGTAAATCACCATACAAACAAACAAAACAAAAGCATGTTTATGAAATAAACGTAGATGATAGTGTTAGATGTTTATAATGTATGAGTGTGCCACATACGATTCCACACACCGCCAGAGCTATATAATGCACTGATGTGCCACTTGATACCTCGAAGTTCTAATGGTCCTATTGAAATCACATGACAAGAAATAATAAAACTTCCGTTATATGTTAAAGAATCACTTGTATTAGGAAACGCTTAATTAACTATTAAAAGGTAGTTACTTAGTTCAACCTCCTACTCTTATTTACTATACTACATAATAATGATAATAATAATAATAATGAAATGATTAATTATACCATTTGTATATATTTAACCATTTACTTGTATATATACGTTGACATCATATATGCTAATATGTATGTATTGTAGACGATGTACTTTGTACAAGTCTGAATAAAAAGTCTGTCTGTCTGTCTGTCTGTCCGATAGAAATCATAGCACCCAAACGCAATGGCATCGTAAGTCCGCACTGCACCACAAACAAAGAGCAAACTCATTATTAATACACATCT
Organism: Cyrtodaria siliqua; assembly: GCA_037043455.1. Lineage (NCBI taxonomy): Eukaryota > Metazoa > Mollusca > Bivalvia > Adapedonta > Hiatellidae > Cyrtodaria > Cyrtodaria siliqua. The sequence continues at coordinate 5,641 of JAWPHD010009817.1, read as the reverse complement.
AATAGTTCAAAACAAATAATGTTTGCCTATTACTGATAGTAGAATATATTATTCCAATAATATATTTAAACCTATGGTAGAATAACGGTTTATATTTTTAAAACTCCAGTTTTTTACCTTTAAATTAATTGGATGTAACCAGGTTAGAAATGTAACAGATACTGGATTTATAAACTGAGGTGTTTTTTTAAATGCGTGATGACAATATTGCCACATGTTCAGTCAATTGACCGCTCAGATTTAATTCATTCGGAAAGTATTATTATCGCCATTCAATCGATAAAGTTAGGTTATAATTAGGGCTTTCCACCTTTCAGTGGAAAGACCTTTTGTTTTCGTTCTGTTTATTCTTATTATTATTATTAGGGCTTTCCACCTTCCAGTGGAAAGACCTATTGTTGTTGTTCGGCAAGATTTTGACTTTATTCTTCTGACCGCCACTTTTCATAGTAAGACTGGTCGCACGGCCTGTAAAGTTTACACAGTGATAGAGCTCATTCTGGAATAGTGCCGCGAAGCTTTTGGGGTCATGACGTCAACCAAGATGGCCGCCAGTGACGTCATGATGAAAATCTTGTTCGCGCTAGATCTCAGATATTTATGATCGGATTTGAATGAAACTTTCACAGATTGTAAAGGTCATGGTCTAGTTGTGCAAGAAGGTCATGCGGGGTCATGACGTCATAACGTGATGGCGTCAGAGACGCCAGACGCTTAAAAACTGGAAATAATCGTCAAAAATACAATTATTGCATGACCATTTTGAAACTTTACCACAATCATGTTTTCATCATCTTCTATCGATCGTGTGAAAAATATTTGATGACGTCATCGGATATGGCGGCCATAGTGGTTTAATTTTAAACAGGCTAAAATAGAAACTTCTAAGTATATTTCGAAAACCGAACCAGCTAGCGCCAACAATGCCCTCATATATGTGCCACTATGTGACCTTGACCAAGTCTGGGAAAATCAGGTCACTAGGTCAAAGGTCAAGGTCATAGGTAAGCGATAGGTGTAAACACCAATAACCACCTATATCTCAGTAACGGTTGAAATTGTTATCAAGAACATATGTACCATTTGTAAGGCCTTTCAATTTACTTTTCAACATTAAAGGAACTGCTTAGTCTTCGTGTCCTGCATTAGTGTATAACTATCAAGGGAAGAAGTGTTGGCATGTACACGCCGCAATAAATAGCCAGTCCTTCAATTTCACTGTTCAGTGGGGTAAGTCACTGCGCTTAAAACTGCAGACCTCTACTCCCCGAGGGATTCGCTTCATGGCGGAGGCGTGTCTGATAGATAGAAACATTATCCCTCATCTTATCTTTCCTCGGAAATTGCTGGCGCCATATATACCCCGATTTAATATTGATACCCGCACGTGAAAGTAAAATCAAACGTTTGTATTTTTCGACATTAAAGGAGCTGATACAGACTTCGTATCCTGCATTAGTGTATAACTGTGTCGAATGTATACGCCGCAAGACATAGCCAGACCGTCAATGTCCAGTACCCGGAAAATTCAGTGGATGGATAAGACCTTGCGCTTTAGAGCTGCACAATGTTGTTCATTGTGGACAGTTTTTTGCGGCGCCAAGACAAAAAGGACCATTCATCCCCTGTCTCATCTTCCTTTGAAGTTGTTAGTGTTCAATCTTAAAGGGGCACACAGCAATCCTGATTTTTGCAATTAATACTATTAATTATTGGTTCAAAGTTTTCAAATTGTTATCATGGTTATAGCATATTACTTTCAATTGAAAACTCACACTTGTATTTGAATATGCAAGTCGTGTTTAACAAAATACTGGATTCATAAGTCGAGGTGCTATGTTTTAGCTTGATACAATCCCCATGATTGCCGTATGTATCCCTTTAATGATCGTCGATGATACATCCGCATGTGTTAAAGGGGTGTACTGCAATCTTGATATTTTAACGGCGGCCCGTTAGTTTTTCACATACCATAACCTGCATTTGTTCAATCATTAATAATAAGTATACTGATATTATCAACCAAACTGGTTTTGCATTTTACTAACGTTTGATTTATAGTGCACCAATAATATATTCAATGCAGGAATATTTAAAGTCAAAATGATAATGGATTATTAAACGAGATGCTTATTTTAATGATGGACATACTTGCCATGTGTTCCTTAAACGAAAGCATCAGTTGAATGATTCAAAGTCACAATAGTATTTGCTTTATAAATCTAGGTGCTAGTTTTGATGATTGATACATAATTCGAGATTGCCGCGTGTCCCTTTAAAAACGCTCCCAACCAGTATGTCACATACGTGCATAGCCAGACATATACATCGATCATGTACAATGACAATATGATACATATGTTTCAAGTCGAACCTATTAACACGCAATTTTACATTCATTTTACATTCAGGACAATTAATTATGTTATGTTGTTGTTTCTCTTATTTCGCTCGTTTAAATTAAATGCAACTAAAACTCATTAAAATGGTTTAACGCGTATTGATACACATTAGTATTTTTTTCGAAACGTCCCCAGTCCCTTTAATATGCCTAAAGTGCGAATGCACCTTGGTGAACTCAGTGTTCAATTGCATTTGGCGGGAAATCATGTAGCAATTACAGGAAATAAACAGCAATATGTCTATCACATCTGACACACTTAACTGTATTGTTGTCGACTGTCTTGACACCTGGCTTAATTGATTGGGGTTTTCTATCTCAAATTCATGGAGCCTGTCATTTATGTTTAGTGGGCTGTCTTCATAGATTTTGGGCGCGGTGTGCTTTTTTAAAGGTGCGCTGGGCGTTTTAAAGGAACGCTGGGCGTTTTACACGGAACTATTGCGTTCCACCGACCCTCCCAACGCGTTCCACCGAACCTCCCAACGAATTCATACGCGGGACTCAGTCTAGCAAATATTACCGAACCGCCATACACGTTCAATGATTGTACATGACATGGAAAGCCCGTTTGATCAGGTTCTGATCAAAATCTAGTTATTCTTTTTCTTCTTCTTCTTCTTCTTCTTCTTCTCCCCAGCACTTTTCATAGTACGACTGGTCGCACGGCCTCTAAATTTTACACAATGATAGAACTCAGGCTGGAATAGTGTCCCGAAGCTTTTGGGGTCATGACGTCATCCAAGATGGCCGCCAGTGACGTCATGATACAAATCTTGTTAGCGCTAGATCTCAAACATTTATGACCGGATTTGAATGAAACTTTCGCAGCTGGTACAGTTTAGGGTCTAGTTGTGCAAGAATAAAAAATGACGTCAAGACGTCATTAAATGTGACGTCAGCCTTTGACGTCTTAAGTCATAAAAGGTCATTTTGGTGCAAATTGTATTTTTTGTCCAGTTTGGCCTGTAAATCAATCACGGTCATTGTCTTTAACGTCACCGATCATTGTGACGTCATGACGTCATCCAGTATGATTTTACGTTTTTTCCTATATAACTGTTTAAAAATGGAAATTCTTGTTATAATTGTTTCTCGTTATCACTTGTTGCGTAAGATCATACTGCGGATGGTTAACTTTTTCGTCTTTATCGCTTGTTGTGCAACATCATACTGCGGATGGTAAGAATGTTTAGGTTGATCACGTGTTGTGTGTTATGTGACACAGTTGTTTACCTGACGTCACCAACAAACACAGTGTCTAAGGAAGATTTTTTTTTTTTTTTTTTTTTTTTTTTTTTTAAGTCCACCGCGCAGCTTTTTAGCTGGACAAAAGATGCGCAGTAAAACTTGCATGTTTTTTCCTATTTATTAACGATTTCTCGTAAATTTCTTTTCTTTTCTTTTTTTTTTTTTTTTTTTTTTTTTTTTCTTTTAGGTCAGTGCTGCGGATGGAGGAGGTGGGTGTGGGGGGGGGGGGGGGGGGGGATTTCGGGTTACTTTGTCGATGTGAGATGGTGTTGCTGAGAGAGGGCGTTCCCTTTCTAACCTTTCTCCGTCAGTTTTACAGTAAATCAATCAAGATCAATGTCTTTATCATCATTAACCATTGTGACGTCATGACGTCATTGAGTATTATTTTTGGAAAGCCCATGTTTGATCAGGTTCTGATCAAAATCTAGTATGGACTTGCCACATTGCTGTAGAAACCATTATTGCGTTTTTCTGCTTATTAGGGCTTTCCACCTTTCAGTGGAAAGACCTTTTGTTTTCGTTCTGTTTATTCTTATTAGGGCTTTCCACCTTTCAGTGGAAAGACCTATTGTGTTCGTTCTGTTTATTAGGGCTTTCCACTTTTCAGTGGAAAGACCTTTTGTGTTCGTTCTGTTTATTAGGGCTTTCCACTTTTTAGTGGAAAACCTCTTGTTTTCGTTCTGTTTATTAGGGCTTTCCACCTTTCAGTGGAAAGACCTTTTGTTTTCGTTCTGTTTATTCTTATTATTATTCTTTTCTTCTTCTTCTTCTTCTTCTTCTGTCAGCCACTTTTCATAGCAATACTGGTCGTAGGGCCTTTAAATTTTACACAATGGTAGAGCTCAGTCTGGAATAGTGTCCCGAAGCTTTTGGGTTCATGACGTCATCCAAGATGGCCGCCAGTGACGTCATGATACAAATCTTGTTAGCGCTAGATCTCAAACATTTATTGTCGGATTTGAATGAAACTTTTGCAGCTAGTACAGTTTACGGTTTAGTTGTGCAAGAATATAAAATTACGTCAAGATGTCATTAAATGCGACGTCGGCCTGTGACGTCTTAAGTGATAAAAGGTCATTTTGGTGCAAATTGTATTTTTCGACCAGTTTTGCGTGTAAATCAATCACGGTCATTGTCTTTTACGTCACCGATCATTGTGACGTCATGACGTCATCCAGTATGATTTTAAGTTTTTTCCTATATAACTGTTTAAAATGGAAATTCTTGTTACAAGTGTTTCTCGTTATCACTTGTTGCGTAAGATCATACTGCGGATGGTTTACTTTTTCGTCTTTATCGCTTGTTGTGCAACATCATACTGCGGATGGTAAGAATGTTTAGGCTGATCACGTGTTGTGTTATGTGACACAGTTGTTTACCTGACGTCACCAACAAACACAGTGTCTAAGGAAGATTTTTTTTTTTTTTTTTTTTTTTTTTTTTATAAGTCCACCGCGCAGCTTTTTAGCTGGACAAAAGATGCGCAGTAAAACTTGCATGTTTTTTCCTATTTATTAACGATTTCTCGTAAATTTCTTTTCTTTTTTTTTTTTTTTTTTTTTTTCTTTTAGGTCAGTGCTGAGGCTGGAGGAGGTGGGGGGGGGGGGGGGGGGGGGGATTTCGGGTTACTTTGTCGGTGTGAGATGGTGTTGCCGAGAGAGGGCGTTCCCTTTCTAACCTTTCTCCGTCAGTTTTACAGTAAATCAATCAAGATCAATGTCTTTATCATCACTAACCATTGTGACGTCATGACGTCATTGAGTTTGATTTTACATGTTAAGCCTGACATGGAAAGCCCATGTTTGATCAGGTTCTGATCAAAATCTAGTACGGACTTACCACATTGCTGTAGAAACCCTTATTGCGTTTTTCTGCTTATTAGGGCTTTCCACCTTTCAGTGGAAAGACCTTTTGTTTTCGTTCTGTTTATTCTTATTATTATTCTTTTCTTCTTCTTCTTCTTCTTCTTCTGTCAGCCACTTTTCA